>WSYH01003555.1:0-65382 GCA_036426205.1 Ascaphus truei | reverse complement strand
CCCCCACCCAAATGTCTCGCACCCCCAAAGTCAAATACCACTGTGCATGTGTATGTGTGACTGCGCAGCCACTATGTCTGGTGATAGGCCTGGTTGGTGCACGTGAGTTGCAGGTTACCTGCCCGGGCTCCAGCCACGGGTACCGCGATATCACGGAGATCCGCCCGATCCGACGTTGTCCTCCACACCGCGTTGGGTGAATTCCAGCGCGGATAATATCACCTTAGTCCCAGGGTCTTTGATGGTGTTCTGAGCCCAGAACCCACCTCGCAGTGCCGCATGGCTGTAGCACTGTGTCCCTGACTAAGCTACCAATAAATGGGTCAGTGTCCCTATCTAGGGCCTGTCCCTATACTCCACAAGCTATTAAGTGGCTCAGGACCTAACTGGGGCCTGGGGGCTGCTGGCCTAATGCAGAGGGTCACTCACCCCTGCATCCACCTCTTACCCCTAGCTGGTCCAGATCTTGACTGCCTGCGTGACTCAAAACCCCGCGAAATGTATCTAACTGGGAGCAGGGGAACCTGGCCTTCTGATTGGCTCCCTAGCGTCACGTGTCCCTGCCCCTGTGCACCCTGGGGGCTGTCCTTCCCGCCTTCCGTGTGCGCGAGCTGTTGGAGCCTCTCGCGCTAGCTGGCCTCCTGCGCATGCGCGGACTGACTGTAATGGCGGCGCCCTGCTCCGCTTGCCGCCGGGACCCTAACAACGCGATCGCGGCCTCGGCAACCGGCCCGATCGCGTCCCCGGCAACCGGCCCGCTCGCGTCCCCGGCAACCGGCCTGACCGCTTCCCTAGCAACCAGCCGCAACTACAACCACGCGCGGCAATGGGGAAGGAGGGGGTGAGTGCGTGAGGGGGGACCTGGCTACACATGCAATAAATGCGAAAAAAAAGTTTGATAAATCAGTCCTTTAAATAAAAGTCCTCAATGGTGGAACAATGATTGCTGGTACAAGGGGAACTCTGGCAGCTCTCAAATAGGATGAACCACATCCAAGGGAAACCTATGGGAAAAAGAAAAGAGAGAGCGCACACCCCATAGCGTAAAATAGTACATTTAATGGAAAGGGGTAGGGAAGGGGGGTGGGGGAATCACTTACAAGGGTAGGTAAAATACAAGCATTACTGTATGTGATAAAATCACCGCCAACTGGGTCTGTCTGCATCCAGAGTCCGCAGTACAACTCCCACTTGAAGCTGCTGGAAGATGGTGGCTGATGCAGGTCTCCAAAGGCTCCTTTCAAAAGTAAAATCCGGCCTTTTTCGAGTTCAAACAATGAATCCTGTAGTTGCTGGCCGCAATGTTTGTCCGCGCTCGATGCGGCCCGTCATGCGCATGCGTGGTGACGTAATTCCGCTCCCTGACGCGTTTCGTCACATGCTGCGACTTTCTCAAAGGGTTTGCTCATTGATCAAGCGCTGGCTAAAGATTTATGTCTGCAGAGTTGCTTAGCAACCAGTTTGTGTCTTATGATTGGTTGAAAATTGGAATGGAACAGCTTATCAAGGCTGATGTTAGACTGACAATCTTTGAACTATAGCTGGCTTGATGAAAGGAAAAAAACACACAGGTGGGGGCCACATATATGGAATGATAGAGCTAATAACTCAAAATATGGCATGACAATATTAGAAATATATAGTTATAAAAGGAAAACGATACAATAATACAAATTAATTCAAAATTATTTTAAAAAAACACTAGCAGACACCATTTATGTATGTAAATCACAATGTATAGCAATATATGTGCTTAGCAATATATATACTTGCTTCAAATGCCTGCCCTAGTATTAATACTAATCGTAATCTCTAAGAAGCATCATTATTAACATGAGCTATTCTACACTGTGTTCGACACAAGAGTGAAGTATACAATTATATTGGATGGTATTTGATTATATAATATAAAATTGATGAATATAATAAAATGAAATGAATGAATAATGAAAATAAACATTGTAAATTAATGGAATTGTATGATAATAAAAGAAATGGGGAATGTGATCAAAAAACTGTTGTTGATTGAAGGATAAATAGCTAATGAGATATAAACCTAGAACAACCCTAGACAAAAGGGGAAATGGAACTAACAACTGACTAAAAAGGTATATATATATCATATCATACAGTGATAATGGATTGAGTATTACTAAAATACTGTAGCCCTAACACAAATTAAATACATATTAATGATATTCATATTTAAATATAAAAATGTCTATCATATTGATATATCATATTGGGAAATATAGAGGTAAATGCGAATTTTAATCCTAATAGAGATATAATAGTATCTTATCTTTTAGTGTTAGGACCTGTGAAAAGGGTCTACCTTGTCATGGCTCACAGGCTTACAATGCTTTGGCCAAAGGGTTAAACCAAATGACCCTTTTTCAAGAGAATATATAAGTATTTTACTGTGTATTTTTGTCATATTTGATGTAGCATTGGGCTTCTCTTTCGCTTGTTGTATACATTTGCCACGGTCAATAGCTCTCCTTTTTGACACTTATATACATATATATTTTGTGGGGGCTCAGGGGATCCTAAAAAAGAGCCTGGTATGGGTTCTGTATATTAACTGTAAGTCAGCATTTAGAAAAACTAAACCCTTATATTTAGGGACAAGATGTTAGTACATTGGACCGTAGAGAATGTAAAACTCAAGATATGGCAATAAAATAATCCTGAAGTAAAATATTAAATATGATGCAAACCTAGAAAAAACAGAATGGGGGGGTGAGGGGCAATGGGCGGCGAGGGGAGGTTGGAATGAAGGCAGGATTGTACTAATATATTAACACAATCTATGAATTAAGTATATACTGTACAAGAATACAACTACAGATAACAAATTACTGAGATCCCATGCTGAATTGAGTCTTCTCGACATTCCAGTTTGCAAAGTAAAAATCCAGTGCATTTCTCCATGGTCCAGTTTGTTAACTCTAGTTAATGGTGGGACCATTTCTATGCCCCTACACTTCAATTTCTTGAGGTTACACTGGGGACATTGTGACACGTGTTTAGATACCGGATGTTTTAAATCACCCTTTTTAATGAGCCTAACGTGTTCTTGTATCCTCTGTTTTAGAGGTCTTATCGTACTACCCACATATTGCTTCCCACAGCCACAGATCAGAAGGTACACCACAAACTTGGTATCACAATTAATGAATGCTCTAGTGCGAAACCTTCTGCCCGTGACTCTGGAAGCAAAAACATAGGGAAGCTTACTTATTAATACAAATACTGCAATGACCACAAAGAAAAAAAAAATTGGTTTATCAGTACAACTATTTACTTGGTCTGAAAAAAAGAGGCTGGGTGAAAGACTATTCCCTGAGGTCTTAGTTTGTTTGAACACAAATTTTGTACGGTAACTAAATATATTCCAATATATACCAATTAAGAATATGCAACATATGTAATATAAAGATAGATCCATCAGACAATTATACTGCATACTTGGACATTTTGTCTTGATACTGTATTCACACATTACAATATAATTATCATTGAGTTGGATTTCTTACAGGGAGGCTAAGCACTTTCCCAACATCAATAGTGTGGAGGTTAGTTACATTCTGGCCCCGGCTTCCTCCACTCTTGGCTAGGAAGGGAGGAAGACTCATAAAGTCAATGTGCAGGTGTCTCTCCACAGCGGTCAAGGGTCCTGTGCCTTCCTGGCACAGAGAGATCCCTGCAGTCATTACTACAGAGTTCTGATTAATGTATTCTGCCTGCAGATGAGCCAACTCCTTGCTAGACTCAGTAGCTAATGATAGGATTTGCCATCAAAGCCTTTTGACAGGTAAGAGACATCTCTTCTTCTACATCTTCATTCATACCCCATTGTGCACAGCTATTAAGGATATATATCTACATACAGTAGTTTCTTTTTGCAATAGGATCCTGTCTCAATCTCCACTCCTCCTGAATTAGATCTTTTGTAACTTGAGTCTTTGTTTGCTAGATATTTTGTAAATTTGGGGGATTTGTCAATTTCAAGCACAAGTGTTTATGCTGCGCGGGCTCAAAATCAGCATTGCAGAGTTTTAGAAGAGAGAACGATGAAGGGGGAAGAGCATCGAGAGGTGAGAATTGGAGGTCAGAGCGAGGACACTGGTGAGCAGTAGGAAAAGGAAAGAAAATAATCCCCTTATCTGCCAAGACTCCTCTGACCTTTCATACTTCTCAGCTTTAATCTCATGCTTTATCTTTGCTTGCCGTTTGGACTCTACTCAAAGCTGCCTCTTTTCCGCTGTTTTATATGTCTTTAGCCCTAGATGTGATCCATAATCCATAGATTGTCATGAAATGCCAATGCAGTCTGCAAATTTAAATAATCTCTTGCACAACATTGTGCAGCAATTAGGTTCATGGAATACTGTGGCCTCCTAACAGAGCTGGTAGTGGTTAATAAAGTAAGTCTTTATTCAACCTGATGAAATGGTACGGTCTCTTCACTCAGGTGTTGCCACTGCCAAACACCCATCTGGCAACCTAGCAAATTGAAGCAGTCTGGATGATCTTGGAGCAAACTAAAGGAAATTAAATTTCATTGTTTGCCATGAAAGTACCTTCCCTGGTTTTTCTTACTAGCTACAAAGCTCTATCAAAAAAAAGTGTACACTAATCCTTTAGCACCACTTAGTGAAAGCCCCTCTGAGTAGGAAATACGATGAATCAGTGTACACTTACCCAGCTTCTTTTTAGACATCCCCTACAATGGTGACACCTTTAAACCCTCAATAGGGGGCCTTGAAAAAGGATCCTGCTCAACTCCAATTCCTTAACGTATGCTCCAAAACAGAAATTAAATCGAACAAATGGCCTAAGGTTATCTTCTTACAAAAGGCAATCTAGTACTACTCTGAAAACCATTTCCTACTCAACTGTGCCCTATTATCCAGATAGACCTCTGGCCACAGCTCCTTCCTTCTCACCAGTGTCCTCAACCTCCAATCTCACCCCCCCGATGTTCTTCCATCTGCACCGTTACCTCTTCTAAAGCAGCACAATGCTGAATGTGAGTTCCCGCAACATAAAAACTTGTGCTTGAACTGGCACAATCCTGTAAAACTTACAAAAAATCTAATTCAGGAATAGAAAATGGAATAAAAAATACTTCACTATGACGCAGCATTGAAACGCAAAGTTATATGTACGCAGAAGAGCATGGAAATACAGCTGCGGGAAGTAAATTAACCATAAGTGAAACAAATATTCATCGCTGGAGGTATGACCGCACGGCCATATTTTCTTGTAAGTCAATAACCAAGTGCTTTACAGGACCTAAGAAGGGAAAATGCCAACAAGTAGATGAAGCTGTGCTTCATTTTGTCATTGGACACGTGCAAAACTATTGCCGGTCACACGCCAGGCAAAGCAATTAAATGCCAATAAAATGGCCAAATCTCTCGGAATAGATTACAGAATTTTCAAAGCAGGGAGAGGTTGGTGTGACCGGTTCATGCATCGTGAAGGACTATCACTCAGGCGCCGAACATCTATCTGTCAAAAGATTCCATTCCAAAATGAACCCCTGAAGAAGCTATTCTGAGTGAAACGCGTAAGTTGAGTGTGCAGACCATTTGGAGGATCTTTGAGGAAGACCATTCTGAGGATTCTGTACCTAGTTTTGCCTGGTCTCTGCTTGTACATGATTAGCATTCCCTGTGGATGGGCACCACAGAAAAAGGGACAAGATCCCCATCCATTTTTTGACCCAGGGTGGTCCTCATGCCTGCACCTCTAGCACTTATGTAAGTGTATTCATTTTGATTACTTGTTTATAAAAACAATCTACTCTATCTGTGTCCTCTGTGTTCTAATCACATATGGGAATCACCTCATCTCCCTATCCTGTTCCTGAGGAACATCCACTAGTACTCATTGGAAGAAATCCTCTATGAGTTGGTAACTCTGAATTACCACAACGCTTATTTTATACTTCTCAATTATGAGTGAGATACCTTGCAATTATCATCAAAGCATTGATTTATTCGTTATTGCACCATTCTCTCTTATCTTTCCACATATTTGGGGAGTATTTGCGCTTCTGATCCCTTGCTTCATTGTCAAAAGATTCCAGCTGACGTTCAAGAGAAGCTGCTTAACTTTCAGCGATATGTCATTCAATTAAGAAAAAAAAAAAACTACGAGTTTAAGCAAATAGGAAATGCAGACGAAACCCTGGTGTACTTCGATTCGCCCCAAAATGTTACTGTCAATTCTAAAGATGCTAAAGAGGTCATGAAAGCAGCGTGTCACTGTGATGCTATGCATAACTGCCGACGGCTGAAAGTTGCAGCCTTATATCATTTTAAACCGCAAAACGATACCTAAGAATGAGATTTTCCCCAAAGGTGTAATTGTGCGCACGCAAAAAATTGATGGCTGAGCTGATGGAAGACTGGGTAAAAGTCATCTGGAGTAGACATCCAGGAGCTCTACGTAACACACCCAGTATGTTAGTTCTTGATGCATTTCATGGACATTTATCTGAACAGCTAAAGAATAAGCTCGCCAGAATGCATTGTGTCTCTCGGTCTTCTCGGTAGCCAACTTCAACCCCATGATGGTTTAGTGAACAAACCATTTAAAGATCATATAAGGAAAGAATATGAAGCATTGTTGCTATCTGAAAACCTTCCTTTGAAACCTTCTGGATGGACACCTGCATCAAAACTTGAAGAATGGGTGTCAGCTGGTGGGAAGAAAATACCAGAAACAATAGTAAAGAACTCATTTAAGAAATACTGCATCACAAATGTATTTGATGGCACATGGTTTAAATGTATTTCTCATGGTCTGCTGTTTAGATATGTATTTATTTTGTTGGCTAATGACCTAAAGCTCTATTAGTAACATTTGGCTAAAAATGATATTGGGCATTAGTCTAGCCCCAGGGAGGGTGGTTAGGCCTCCAGTGGGGTGGAAGGTTTGTAAAGGCTTTACTAGCCACTAAGGTGGCCAATTGGGTTAGTTACTGTATTTTGCTTTATGTTTTAACTGATTTGGTGCTTGTGATGTACTTTGGTAACCACAGGCATCAAACGGGTCAATGTTATTTCTATCAGAAGCTTCTGTAATAATTGAAATTACAGAACACTAGGACACTGTAAAACAAGGATACCTGGGGCGCTCCCTATATAAAATATTATGGATGGAGGTGATAGAGGTGTTTCGTCTACTCTAAATTAGAGATGTACTTAATGTAGTAATTAATGATATAATTGCTATATCATCCTGGATGGCCCTCCGCCGCCTTAAACTCAACATGGCTAAAACAGAGCTCCTCATACTTCCTCCCAAACCTGGCCCTACTACCTCCTTCCACATTACTTCCACATTACTGTTGGAACTACGATCATTCACCCAGTAGCCCAAGCACGCTGCCTAGGGGTCACACTCGACTACTCTCCCCCCTCTCCCCCATTCGCCCCTCACATTCAAAACATATCTAAAACCTGACCCTTTTTCCTCCGCAATATAACTAAGATACGCCTTTTCCTCTGTTGCTCGTCTGCTAAAACTCTGACTCAGGCACTCATTCTCTCCCGTCTTGATTACTGTAACCTTCTGCTGTCCGGCCTTCCTGCCTCTCACCTGTCTCCCCTACAATCTATCCTAAACGCTGCTGCCAGAATCACTGTACTCTTTCCTAGATCAGTCTCAGTATCTCCCCTCATGAAATCCCTCTCCTGGTTTCCGATCAAATCCTGCATCTCACACTCCATTCTTCTCCTCACTTTTAAAGCTTTACACTCTTCTGCCCCTCCTTACATCTCAGCCCTAATTTCTCGTTATATACCATCCAGACTCTTGCGTTCTTCTCAAGGATGTCTTCTTTCTACCACCTTTGTATCTAAAGCCCTCTCTCGTCTTAAACCTTTTTCACTGACTGCCCCACACCTCTGGAATGCCCTTCCCCTCAGTACCCGACTGGCACCCTCTCTATCCACCTTTAAGACCCACCTTAAGACACACTTGCTTAAAGAAGCATATGAATAGCACTGTGGATATTCTGAACACATGATACATAAAGCTTGGCCCCCTGCAGACGCACTTACCAGAACTCCCTCCTACTGTCTCTGTACGTTCTCCCTACCTATCAATTAGACTGTAAGCTCCTCGGGGCAGGGACTCCTCTTCCTTTATTTTACTTTTATGTCAAAAGCACTTATTCCCATGATCTGTTATTTATATTATCTGTTATTTATTTGATTATCACATGTATTACTACTGTGAAGCGCTATGTACATTAATGGTGCTGTATAAATAAAGACATACAATACAATACAATGTAGAAGAAACATAGGATAGATGAAGCGCTATTTTCATTAATGGCGCTATATAAATAAAGACATACAATACAATACAATAGACCAAAAGTATAGACAAAAAGTATTAAAAATATACTGGCCACAGAATTTTGCTGCTGCTCAACTGGAAAAAGACCTTTCCTGGATCCTCGTATGGTAAGAGAAAGCAGAATACAGTGAGCGCAAAAGAGAAAATAAAGAATAATGAAAATTAATGTGTCTTTAATAACGCCAAGGTTAATGATGATACAATTGATGCAGGAGGGATGGGAGAAGGGGAGTGGGGATGGAGGGTGGTTCTATTGGTTGATGAAAATAGTAACTTGGATAATAACACTCACACGGCCATGTGTGAGTGGCTGGTATATCTGTAGCAGTCTTTGGTGCTCTGTAGCTGAATGGGCTTCCACTCCTTTTTGGCACAGGGTCTCTGCGTTGAGCCAATAATGCTTGTTTAGGCTCGCCGGCGCTTCTTTCTGCCTCCCGCTGCAGTGGTTTCCCGCTTCCGCATCGCAAGACCGTAGACAGGCTGCTTCCTAGAAACGATGGTGGCCGAGGGCAGTCAAAATTCTTCCCCAGGAACAACGCGCTTCGCATACGTAATGCTTCGTCATAGAACACTATGATAGAAATATTGTCGCAATGCTGTTATTAAATGTTTTTACATTACCCAAATATCGCACTCGGTAAATTATTACCGCAATTATTAACTTATAATAACGTCCATTGTTTATTTTAATTTTTTTAACTTTTGAGATATTAATTCCACTTTGATGTATCTGGGCCAAAATGTTATACTTTGCATTATTTTATCAATTGCAAAACACAGTGTATAATCGATTTGGCAACATGTAAATGTGGCCTTAAATATGTTTGTACTGTAAAACCAAGAGACAATTCAGATGATGGATGCTTGAACACGTAGGTTTAATACAAAATGAACTTGACACACTCATTTCTAGACACGTATGGGAACAGCATGGTGGCGATGCCAACATCTTAACCTGTCAGGGTATCGAACACAGAGCACCTAATGTACGGAGAGTCCAGATGGATTTATAATCTGCAAACTTTAATTGAATAGCCAATAGACAAGCTTACATACAGGCTAGAGGAAATAAATCATTATAGATCTCAACTGTAATCATACAGTAATTGAATTCTCCACTATATGTGCTCGCTTTAAGACATTCAAAAAATATAATGGAATAAAATCAGGAATTTCACAGATAACCAATAAAATATAGTTTTATCAATAGCGATACAACTTTAAATAAACAGCATGAAATAAAGAATTTTACACAGAAGAATATTTCAGGCAAATAAATAGATGCACTAAAAATCTTTATGATCCAGCAGAACAGGATACAGTTTACAAATTGGTGTATATAAATAAAATATGAAAGAATTAATGTTGTCTTGACAGTCAATGTATATAGTTGGTTATAGAAAACGTTACCATTGAAATTTCAGACTTTCAATTTTTTCTCTTAATTTCCTTTATTAAATATGTATAAACCTCTTTATGGATTTACAATATATGCAGCTGCGCCAGCCTTTATTCTAAAGCAGCCAAAGCCGAGCCGCTCTGATAACCGCAGCCAGACGCGCTCTGTTTTACAACTGTTTAGAAATTGACTTTTTTTTTCGATCGGTTTTCAATAAGTTTGCGATCGTTTTTTTAGCATTGTCTGCAATACCGTCTAGAAACTCAAGTGGGCGATCGCGAGCTGTTGTCTTCAAAGTCTAATAGCAATTCAACCTATAGCCGTACATTTCTGCAAGTTTGTGTGTGCGCGCACAGTAATCTTTTTGGTACATGCAAGCTTTCTGGTATCTGTACGATCCTGCTCAGGCTGCAGGTATCCAGGCAGGGACAGATAGCAAGGGTTGCCAGTCACCAGGTTTTCACTGACGGTCGGACCATTATTGTAAGCCGGTGCTGGCGCTGTTCCATTGCTGGCCTGGGACTGAAAAATCTTAGTTGGTTTTACCATGACCTTTGGCCTTTTGAAGTCTCCATGATCAAAGATACTGGAAAAATTTGGCACCACACACCAATACCCTCCTCTAACTCCGGGTGCAGGAGCAATACGAAAAAATCACGGATCGATACATAACTTATACCTTATTGCACGCTTCCACACACGAGCATCTGGTGAAAATTTGTAAGTGTCAGAATTTTCGATAAAATATTGATACATTTGACCAACTGTGGCCATATTATCATCTGCTGCATTAATTGCGTACCTTATTAAATAAGCGTACGTTATGTCGGGCTTTTTGCACACGGACTGCGGCGGTGTACTCATTGCAGTACAGGAGAAATCCAGTACAGTTATGTAAAAAAGAAGCTGTGCATTGAGTTTTTATTATGAAACGCCTAAATTTGATACAGTATTGTAACTTCTTCAGTACCAAGGTCAATTCACAATGGACCACTGTGGTTTTTTTTAAACACCTGCAAGTAGATACATTACTGTAGCACATTAGAATTCATTACAATTCGTGAATATCTGCCACCTGGCGGATACGCCAAGAATTGCCCCCGATTAAATCCGAACCATTATAATTAAACAGATCAACCGCGGATCAGCCGCGGGTGCTGGGCGGCGCGACTGCGGCATGAATGCGACATGAATGTGGTGAAGCGCGTGGAATTTAGAAAATGCAACCGCCAAGCCCCCGAGAAGTTTTAAAATAAAAGCTGCCGCAGCAGTACACTAACCTTGGCCCCTTGCAGACAAACTTACAAGAATGCCCGCCTACCGATGCAGCCACTTGTACCGGTACTGTCTCTATAAATTCCTTTTCCTATTGTTTTGTCTGAAGTGCTAATTCCCATTGTGTTATAATATTATGTCACGTGTATAGTAAAGCGCTATGTAATTAAGTTTTGCTGGTAACGATAGGGGATTAATTTAAGATTTTTTTGCGGTTAGGGTTGGGGGTAATTTAAGGGGGTTTAGAGTAGGGGGGTAATTTACGGGGTTTTAGTGGTTAGGGTAGGGGGTTAATTTAAGGGATTTTAGTGGTTTGGGTAGGGGGTTAATTTAAAGGGTTTTAGCGGCTAGGGTAGGGGGTAATTTAAGGGGTTTTAGTGGTTAGGGTAGGGGGTTAATTGAAAAGGTTTTAGCGGTTTGGGTAGAGGGTTAATTTAAGAGGTTTAGTGGTTAGGGTAGGGGGGTAATTTAAGGGGTTTTAGCAATTTGGGTAGGGGTTTAATTTAAGGGGTTTTAGCAGTTAGGGTTGGGGTAATTTAAGGGGGCTTAGCAGTTCGGGTACGGGGTTTAAGTAAAGGGCTTTAGGGTAAAGGGCATAGGGTTATGGAGTTTTAGGGTAAGGTCTTAAGTTTAGGCACTTACCTAAGCGGTGAAGCAGCAGGCAGCGACAGGTCCCGGTGGTGTGGTGAGTCGCGGCAAAGTGCCGGTGGTCATATGGTCATGGCAAAATAACTGCGACCAACTGTCCTAGATCATTGAGGAAGATAAGATATATTTTGTATAAATATTAGCACTTCTTACGGTAATTACAGCGGATGTAATAATGATGTCCCTTAATTTTCAGAAGATGCAAAACCTGAATAGGTTTTGGAGGGTTAAACGCTTACATATACACACTTGTTTACACTGTTTGCAGGTACAGTATGTACCTGAAGAAGGGTTCATTTTTACCCTGAAATGTTGCACGTATTCGGTCTTAATAAATGGTCTGAGCACCTTTCTTATGGTTGTGTGCATTCATCTTCTTTCAAGTGAAGACATACTGACCTCGACAGAAACGGCAAGATTCTTATTGACATTGCTAATGGGTACTTTTCCATGTCATAATAAAGGGAACTGCAATGGGGTTATATAAGGCAACTACATTACTCACCCATGAGATTTTTTGATGAAAACTTTGATGATCCCTGCTGAAAACTTTGACATGACATGAAATCAGGGATATACTTATTAAAATGCCCTTGAGTATGACAAATCACCAGGCCAATAAAACAGAGAACTTACAAATACTAAACTAACATTGGGATTGTTGATCCTACTAATTTTAAAAGAGGATTTTCCACCTACATACGGTAGGCTTAACATCTCATAGTTACAGTAGTAAGTCATAGAACAGGTTAAACCACCACTAAGTGGTTTAGGCTAAACTACCAATAGCATTGTACTGCATGTTGTTAGGTAATTAGAAACAACTAGAGGGGAACAGCAAGCAGGGGCATTAGGGAAGTGATCCCTTCAGCCAGGTAGGTCACAAGCCAAGAGAGATGACCACTACAATGGGAAAAGTGGGAAACAGGGGGAATATCATAAGTAGAAGGCACATGGATGTGGCAAATTTTCCCTTGCCTCAACTCAATAGAGAAAGATAGTTCTAGTCCAACCCATGGAATAGGTCTCCAGTCCAGCAACACGCAAATACTGGGCACCAGGACATCCTGACTCGAGACTGGGCTGACCAGGTGAATACTGTTAATTGTTGGGCATCCTGTTCAATAAATCCCTGATTTGGTACTTCTATGTCCTGCCAATGCCTGATTCTAAAGATAGTGGCACAGAAAGAGGTGAGGCTTCCACTACACATATAATAGTGCCCTCAGCTATTATTTAATGATCTTCTTACGTTACATACTGCTTAGTATAATATTTGGGTAAAACACTATTGTTTGCTCACACAGTCATCATTTATATATTTTGTATTCTTTTATTTCCATACATTCATACAAAAAAATCTCCTCCTCCCTCCCCCTCTTTCCTAGAATGTTGTCCAATTTATGTCCCATAACGAGTGAATCGTTTCTATCTAGCCTAGATACAAACTAAACTGTGCCAAGCACAGAGGAGGCATGAAACACTCAAGGGAACAGTATAACAATTTAGTGCTATCTGCAAACACATGCAGCTAACCTGTTTTAATATTCCTGGGCTATGGTATTGAAATGTAACAGCTGGGTCAATAGGAAAATGCCAAAGTTGAGAACCGTTTTTTTTAAGCCCGTTTACCTGTGGCTAAAAATGCTAAAGAAGCAGATCAAGGGCAGTGGCAGCATTTGTAATGCAAAATATATAAATTAAATTTCAAGCTAGACAGCTTGCCAGGGGCCAATGTAAATATACATAGAAACAGAGGGGCTCACAGGAGGGGAGATAATGCATTTATTCAAATCAAGATAGAATAAATTATCTTTCGGCTGTAAATATTACCTTGTTTTTGTTTGGGGGGGGGGGGGCGTCTCTTCCTGACAAAACAGAATTTAAGTTAAACATTTCCAAATTATTTAACTTTTCTTCTTTATTCTAAAATTGCAAGGTGGATGGAAAAAAATAAGCAAGGTTTTTATTTATTATGAATATTATTGTCATGGTTCTTCTTTAAATTATTTCATCCACATTAAAAACAAAGCTTACAACTTGCATACAGTATACTGTAAAGATGTAAGTTTACTGTACAGTACATAACTCATTTGTTTTTTTTTTCTTTTAATTTTTCTTGTAACAATTAGTCTCACTTATAGATGTGAAAGTTTTCACAAACCATGCAAAATTGGCCTTTTCTTTCTGCAAACAAATTGGCAAAAACCATGACATTTTGTTTCAATTTGCCAAGCATTAAAATGTAATATGTATTGCAATTCTATATTATATTGTTTTAATTTCTGCTTGGTTTCTTTGATTTCTTTTACATTATTGTTAGAAATGATAATAATACATTCTTGATTTGTATATAATGTGTTGTATTTTTTTATTGTCATTTTTAATGTCTGTTACTATATGCTTTTCTGCAGAGACGATAACCGAGACAACGGAGCGTTTAGTTCCTGCTCCCGAGTGGCGGCATCTGTTTAGTCTCTGCCCGGCATGGTGTATTCATAAACACCGCTATGTAATCAACTGCCGGGTGGAGCTCGAAGATGAAGCAGCGGCTATTACTCCGCGCTCTACAAACAGATGTCGCCGCACCAATGCGCGTGCTGACGTCACAAAGGACCGCCCACCGACGTACGTTTCGCGTCACACTGACGCTTTCTCAAGGTGCCAAGCATTCTCAATTTGCCAAGCATTAAAATGTAATATGTATTGCAATTCTATATTTTTTTAATTTCTCTTGGTTTCTTTGATTTCTTTTACATTATTGTTAGAAATGATAATAATACATTCTTGATTTGTATATAATGTGTTAGTATTTTTTTATTGTCATTGTTAATGTCTGTTACATTATGCTTTTCTGCAGAGACGATACCGAGACACACACAGTCAATTATGAAAATATATCTAGTTACTACAGTATATGTTGGCAAAATAGGAGGATTGTAAAGTTAACGTGGCGGGTTTATTTTGGAACAAATTCATTTAAATAGATAATAATAAATAGTACACTCAAAAGTTGTATTTGTAAAAGCTGGGGAGGGGGTAGGGAAGTGATACAGCAGATTAGTTAAAGGACCCAGGGGATGAAGGGACAGGGAGGGTTAGTCCTTGTACACACTACATTGGTTACCATGGGTCACTGCTTAATCCTGCACAGTCCCCTCTCAGTCCAAGTCCCAGGCGAGCAACTTCCATGCTCCATGCTCCATGCTCCATGCTCCATGCTCCATGCTCCATGCTCCATGCTCCATGCTCCATGCTCCATGCTCCACTCCAATAAAATAGAAAATATATACAGTTAAACTAAATGCATCAAATGTGATCACCAAATGTATCATTAAACCGCAACAATTGACAGTGTAGTAATGGGGAATAAGGGGGGAAGGATAGAGAGCTCTAGCTACTGTCTGTGGTTAGGTGCCAGGGGTGAGAGGATCATTAATTGTACAGAGAGACTTGCCTAGACAAGTAAGAGTACCCCTTTGGAACAAGCACTCATAACATAATTGATACAAGTAGTTAAAAAAAGTATATAGGTAACCTTTATTAGTGTCTGTGGGTAAAATAAGTGAAATACATAAACACTCAACACAATTAAAACACGTATTAAACTGTTTGTCTCTGAGTCTGAGTCATAGACTAATGAAGGTAGTGTTTGAAGGAATATAGTGTGACTGGCACCTTATGCAATAAAATCAAAATCAAAACAAGACAAGAGAGAGGATTTTAATTATTGCAGTATATTATGTGTAGGGTAGGGTGCCTCAGTGTGGTGTGTATATTCTAGATGAAAGGGTCTGAAGTGTGTCACATAAATAGAGTGTAAATCACACTGCTTTCAACCACATCTGATTAATATGTTGTTCTCTGA
Source organism: Ascaphus truei (assembly GCA_036426205.1). Taxonomy (NCBI): domain Eukaryota; kingdom Metazoa; phylum Chordata; class Amphibia; order Anura; family Ascaphidae; genus Ascaphus; species Ascaphus truei. The sequence continues at coordinate 49,810 of WSYH01003555.1, read as the reverse complement.
CAGTATATAGATAGTGTAATATATTTGGTACTTTTCTTTCTAGATCAATGTAATTTAATACATGATGTGGCCCGTTTGGAATCGTTTTGTCAGAGAAGCCAACAAGAGGTTAATAAATTTCCTTCAATACAACGCTGGGTGAAGTCAGATATCAGAAAGGGAAAGGAAGGCTACTACGTAGCTAGGGGTGGTGAGGCTAAATAGTGGAAACTATTGGTATATAGTAGTACTTATATAGTTTCCCCCTAGTCAGTAATTATTACAATAAAGATATAGCCTCAAATGAGCTCGACAGAATTTACTTGATGAATAAATAGTGAGATAAATAGCTGCTCATGTCCCCTGTGAAGGTAGCAAGTGTGTTCATAGATAGGCTAGCTGATATCTCTGGAATAATGAGGCCAATTATAAAGGGTAAACTTCAGCTGCCTATAGGATAAAAATCACTCTATATCTGCAGACCTCTATATGTGATATAGGTGGGTGATTACTATATATACTGGCCGCCCTGTTGGATCAGTTGTGTGTCTGTGGTGTAGAGCAGGAGAAGCTATCAGGAACACAGACACACAGACACACAGACACACAGACACACAGACACACAGACACACAGACACACAGACACACAGACACACAGACACACACACAGCTCTCTTCCTAGACAGGGTAGGCTCCCCCGGCGTCCCTGAAAAGTTTGCGAGTGAGAGCAGGAGAAGCTGCTGTGAGGGTGATCAGTGGACATGTGAGTAAAATTGCCATGGAGAGGAGGCTGCAGCCCTGAGCCTCGCACTCTCCAAGCACTGCCTGCAGCTCTCTGACTGCAGGGAGGAGGGAGGAGGGAGGAGGGAGGAGGGAGGAGGACACACAGACACACAGACACACAGACACACAGACACACAGCTCTCTTCCTAGACAGGGCAGGCTCCCCCGGCGTCCCTGAAAAGTGTGCGAGTGAGAGCAGGAGAAGCTGCTGTGCGGGTGATCAGTGGACATGTGAGTAAAATTGCCATGGAGAGGAGGCTGCAGCCCTGAGCCTCGCACTCTCCAAGCACCGCCTGCAGCTCTCTGACTGCTTGGGAGGAGGGAGGAGGGAGGAGTAGCACAGTGCAGCACAGTGCGATGATGCCATCCCAGCTCTCCCCCATCTGTAGACACAGAACCCCGGGCGCGGTGGCCATTTTTAAATTTGTTTAATTAATTAATTTATTTAATTTAATTAGCGCGACCCCGTTTGTAGCGCGGTCGGATCGGGTGGCCCCCGAGGACCGCGCTATAATGGGGTTTACCTGTATTTTCAAAATACTGCATTTGAACATCCTTATTGAAACAGCATTTCATTATTGTCTAAAGCAAGAGTAATCATGCTGTGCTGATATTATTTTTTTTTTGGTTAGCTGAATTATGTATACTATACATAGATATTTGCATGTCACTACCCAGAATCCCTTGCTGCAGTTAAAGTAGAAATGGGCAAATCCACTCAAATCCCTTCACCAGACTTTCACTGATGTTACCCCCCAAATTCGTTACACGATGTAAAATCCACACACGGATGTGGTCGGTTTCAATCCACGCAAATTCATCAAAATCCTCCATTGGATACAACCCGTGGATGGATTTGTAGAATCCAGTCCGCGGATTCAACAATCTGTGGATTGGATGTTACAAATCCGTCAGTGGATCGCGGAATCCGTGGAACATATTGGTAATTATCATAAAAAAATCTGCAAAACGTGAATTTACCTTTTTGACATTGATCCGCTGAAATTCGAGGACCAAAGGAACCGGCCGATCTACTGCGGATCCTAATCCGCCCCCAAAATGTGCCCATCTCTATGTATATATATTTATTTATTTATTTCTAAAATGATTTACCAGGAAGTAATACATTGACAGTTACCTCTCGTTTTCAAGTGTGTCCTGGGACAGAGTTAAGATGAAAAATAATACATTTTAAAAATACAGTTACATAAGTGAACAGGGTATACATTACTGCTGCGACACACTTTATTCGAGCAAATACCCAGTATGTACCTGGCAATTACTCTGGAATCGCCGCTCCTCACCTCTGACAAGCCCCGTTGCGTTGCCTTCCAGCCTGGGTTCTTGCCTGGCTGACGGGCGGCTGATCTGTAAATTGATAATGATTAGGATTTAATAGGCTGCAATGCTTCGCGTGTCTACCAGATGGCATAAATTCATGAATTGTAATGCAGTATATATAATATATATATTAATATCTATATATATATATATATATATATACTGTGCAGTATTGCACCAGCGGGAAAAATGCTTCAATCCCTGCCTGGAAAATACCTCAACTGCACTCGGGCAGAAACAAGTCACAAACCTCAATACACCCGGGTATACCGATTCGTGGGACTACCGAGCTCGAATAAAGTGTGTTCGCCAGTGTATATACAGACATTACATGCACCGTTAAGATAAGATATATTATAGGCTAAAGCAGTAAAATTCAGGGCATTATTGAAAACCCTGCTCTCTGATTGGTTAAAATTCCGGGCATTATCCAATCAGTAATGCCCGGAATTTTAGCAGCTTGCAAAATGTAATTTGCAATCTGTTTATTTCCAGCCAATCAGCTTTCAGAACAGCTGAGACGGGGCAGGGGATTGGTCAGAATGAAGTAACAGCTCTGAGACAGGGCAGGGGATTGGTCAGGAAGTATCAGCCATGGGTTGACTCCTCCCCCTCACAAGCTGACAGATTTTCTGAGCAGATTCAGGTGAATTGGGGGGGAGAGAGTCTGCAAAGTTTAGTAAGTGGCTGCATTTTTTATTGTGTGTGTGTGTGTCAGTAGCAGTGATTATGGGTAGAGCAGCAGCAGTGTATGTGTGTTGTGGTGTTGTATGTGTGTGTAGCAGCAGTTTGTGTGTGTTGTGTATGTAGAACTTATGTGTGTGTGTATAGAGCTCCAGTGTGTGTTTGTGTGTGTGTCAGTGTCAGTATCAGTGTTTATGGGTGTAGCATGTGTGTGTAGCAGCAGAGTTTGTGTGTGTAGAGCTGCTGTGTTGTGTGTGTGTGTGTGTGTGTCTGTGTGGGTGTTCTGCGGCGGTGTGTGTGTGTGTGTGTGTGTGTGTGTGTGTGTGTGTGTGTGTGTGTGTGTGTGTGTGTGTGTGTGGAGTTGCTGCGGTGTGTGTGTGTGTGTGTATATAGAGCGACAAAGTGCCCTCCCCAATACATATAATATACCCCCACCTCCCCAATACATATAATATACCCCCCACGTTGTACTTTACCTATCTCCTGCAGGACACAGACAGCACAGAACATGTCTCTGGCCCGCCTGGGTGTGGGCTCCGCCCCCACTGTCCTCTGGTTGGCTGTTCTCTCCTCCAATCAGGGACAGCACACCAGTCCTCCTTGCTCTGCCCAGCCACCGTCCCGTCCCGCCCTCTCACTGCCTCCACCCGCCCTCTCAGCACTATGCTTGCCACCACCCTCTCAGCACTTGCCTCTGACCATGCCAGCCCTCGCGCTGCCACTGCCGCAACAATCGTAATACTGGACACATAGGTGTCCGGTATTACCTCCAATTTTATACCGGACAGGCAGCAGAATTACCGGCCTGTCTGGATGAAAATCGGACATCTGGCAACCCTAGTAGGGAGGGTGCTGCTGGTGTGTTTTTGTGTTTGTAGAGGTGGCAGAGTCTGTTTCGTTGGTTTGTGTGTATCTGCAGTGTGTGTTTTGTGGGTGGAGGGGTGCAGAGTGTTTTGTGTGTGTGTGTGTGTGTGTGTGTCTACAGTGTGTGGGTTTACAGGGGGCTGCAGTGGGTGTAGGGAGGGGCTGATGATGTGTTTTTGTGGCTGTAGAGATGGCAGAGCCTGTTTTGTTGGTTTGTGTGTGTCTGTAGTGTGTGTTTTGTGGGTGGAGGGGTGCAGAGTGTTTTGTGTGTGTCTACAGTGTGTGGGTTTACAGGAGGGCTGCAGTGGATGTAGAGGGGGGCTGCTGGTGTGTGTTTTGTGGATATAGAGGGGGCAGAGTCTGTTTTGTTGGTGTAGAGGGGGGCTGGTGTGTGTGTGTGAGGGGGGGTGTAGATGGTGAAGGAGGGCTGCAGAGTGTGTTTTGGTGTGTGTCTGCAGTTTTGTGGGTTTACAGGGGGCTGCAGTGTGTGTTTGTGTTTGTGGGTGTAGAGGGGGGCTGCTGTGTGTGTTGTGAGTGTAGAGGGTGGAGGAGAACTACAGTGTGTTGTGGGAGTAGGGGAGGGTGTTTGGTGGGCTGCAGAGTGTGTCGGGGGACTGCAGTGTGTTTGTGTGTATAGAGGGGGGGCTGCAGTGTGTGTGTTTGCGCGTGTGTGTATATAAAAGGGGATGTGTGTATGTACAATTTCCTTTTAATAAACTTGCTGTAAAAGCATAAGAATGTAGACAATCGTGCTGATATAAATCAATATGACTACAAAAGTGTATCTTTTATTAAAAAAAAGCCTACATTTAGCCTATAATAGTAATAATCCCCTCAGAACAGGGCATTACTGGCCAATAATGCCCTGGCTGCGTTAAAGTCCATTGGCTTCGCATTGGACCTTCAATTCTTCCAGCCAGGGCATTATTAGCCAGTAATGCCCTGTTCTGAGGGGATTATTACTTACTTATAGGCTAAAGCTGTAAAATTCCAGGCATTATTGAAATCCCTTCTCTCTGATTGGTTAGAATTCCCGGCATTATTCATTCAGTAATGCCCGGAATTTTTAGAAATTTGCCAATTCACCTTTCAGAGATGCAGGGAGAGCATGCTGAGAATTTGAATTAAAAAAAACTGCCAAATTTAAAACTGCTAACAGTAAAAACCTCTCCCGGTCCAAGCTCCAGCTGCATCTCTGTTCCTCTCAAAGCATGGCATCATATGCAGTCTCTCATACAGCTGCTAGTGCTGTTAGAAACTGGTGGGTCCCAAATAGTAACTTTGTTACTTGCAACAAAGTAATATTTCTTCCACAACTTGTATAGCTTCTGCTAAGGTCATTTTTATTTGGTTTTTATTTAGTTTGTAGTTAAAATCACTGTCCCCCACTTCTCTTCTCTATCTCCCCTTCACCCACCTCTCCTCCTCCCCTCTTCTCCCCCTCCACTCCCCCTCATACCCTACTTCTCCCCCCTCATCCCTTTCCCCCCTTACCTCCTCCCCCCTACCCTCACCCCTCTGTCTCCCCATCCCCTCTCTCCCGCTCACCTGTCTCTTTTCCCCTCCTCCACCTCTATCTCCCCCATCTATCCATCTCCCTCCTCTCTCTCTTCTCCCCCCTTCACCTCTCTCTTCTCCCCCTCCTCACCTCTCCCTTCTCCCCCATCACCTCTCTCTATCCCCTCACCTCTCTTTTCTCCCCCCCACCTCTCTCTCCCCCTCACCTCTCTCTCTTCTCCCCTCGTCCACCTCTATTTCTCCCCTCGTCCACCTCTATCTCCCCCTCTCTATCGCCCCCTCTTCTCCCTCTCTTCTGCCCCCTTTACCTCTCTCTTCTCCCCCCCCTCACCTCTCCCTTCACCCCCCTCAGCTCTCTTCTCCCCCCACCTCTCTCTCCTCCCCCCATCTCACCTCTCTTTCCTCCCACCTCACCTCTCTCTTCCCCCCACCTCACATCTCTCTCCTCCCCTCCCTCACCTCTATCCTCCCCCAGAACAGGGCATTACTGGCCAATAATGCCCTGGCTGCGTTAAAGTCTCTCGGCTTCGCCTCGGGCATACAACTCTTCCAGCCAGGGCATTATTGGCCAGTAATGCCCTGTTCTGAGGGGATTATTACTTAATTATAGGCGTATGTAACAGTTACAGATCAGATTAAAATGTGAGACAGCTTTAGTTTTGAAAGAACTTAAACTGGTGGTGGATGTGAGAGTCTCTGGTAGGTTGTTCCAGTTTTGGGGTGCACGGTAAGAGGAGGAGCGGCCGGTTTCGTTGTTGAGGCTTGGGACCATGAACAGTCTTTTGGAGTCAGATCACAGATGATAAGTGCTGCATGTGGTAGGGGTGAGGAGCTTGTCCAGATAGATGGGTAGCTTGCCCAGAAAGTATTTGATGGCAAGACAGGAAAGATGAACTCTGCACCTAGACTCAAGTGATGACCAATCTAGTTGTTTGAGCATTTCACAGTGATGTGTGTTGTAGTTTGCATTGGAGAACAAAACGGCATATAGAATTGTAGAGGGTGTCAAGTTTGCTAAGGTGGGTTTGGGGTACCGAGCCGTATACTATGTCCCCATAGTCGATAATTGACATTAGCATCTGCTGTGTGATACACTTTCTGACCAACAGACTTAGGGAGGATTTGTTCCTGTAAAGTACCCCTAGTTTGGCATAGGTTTTGGATGTCAGAGTATCAATGTGCATCCCGAATGTTAAGTGGGAGTCAAACCATATGCCCAAGAATTTAAAACTAGTAACAGGAGTCAGGGTGGTGTTTGCATTGGTTCTGATCTGGAGCTCAGTCACTGGAAGCTTTAAAAATGTACTCTTGGTCCCAAATACCATTGCTACAGTCTTGTCAGTGTTTAAAAACAATTTGTTTTGGGAAATCCAATTTTCGAGTCTCAAAAAGTCAGATTGAAATATGTGTTCAAGGTCGGAGATGCTATGGTTGTGTGAATATAAGAATGTGTCTTCTGCATACATGTCTATTGAAGCTCCCATACAAGCTGTAGGAAGATCATTGATGAACACAGAGAAGAGTAGGGAACCCAGAACAGAGCCTTGCGGGACACCACAGGTGATATCCAAGGGGTTGGAGTTAGAGAATGTGATGGTCACATGTTGGGATCTACCTGGATGGACAATCAAACTTATGAGGAGAGGCTAGCTAAATTAGATGTATTTACATTAGAAAAGAGGCATCTAGGAGGGGATATGATAACTATATACAAATATATTCGGGGACAGTACACAGAGCTTTCAAAAGAACTATTCATCCCAAGGGCAGCACACAGGGTCATCCCTTAAGGTTGGAGGAAAGGAGATTTCACCAGCAACAAAGGAAAGGATTCTTTACAGTAAGAGCCATTAAAATGAAGAATTCATTACCCATGGAGACTGTGATGGCAGATACAATAAATTTGTTCAAAAAAAGGTTGAACATCTTTTTAGAAAGGAAAGGTATACAGGGATATACCAAATAAGTATACATGGGAAGAATGTTGATCCAGGGATTAATCCGATTGCCAGGAAGGAAGACATTTATTTTTTCCCTCATGAGATATCATTGAATGATATGACACTGGGGTCTTTTGTTTGCCTTTCTCTGGATCAATAAGTAAGTATAGATATAGAATAAGGTATCTGTTGTCTAAATTTAGCATATGTTGAACTTGATGGACGTATGTCTTTTTTCAACCTCATCTACAACGTAAATATGTACCTGATAGGTAGGTGTATCACCCATGCTAATTTACATATACATAAGCATATAAATGAATATTTATTGCAAAATTAGGTATTCTCTCTGTATTCAATTCTCTCCAGTCACAAGTTGAATCTTTTAGGAGGATTATTCAGCTAAACTAATTAGCTACAGTATAAGCTTTATAGCTTATTCTTAATACTTCTCAGTGCTTAGGTTAGCGTTATTATCTCATTTGCTGGGAATGTAGGAAAAGGAAAGTACTGTAAGTGTCAGGAAGAAAATAAATAGAAAATAGGGCAAATGATGGTATGAAAAAAATTCTCAAGAGAGAAGAATGAAATTCATGGTAGAGAAACCCAAGATGGGGGAAAATAGAAGGAAATGACCAGAAAATGACCACAACACAAAGATACAGCGGACAATGTGTCAGAATGGCGAAATAAAGCAAGATTAGTCTTTTAACGAGTAAAGAAGATACGTAAGAAAAAGATGTGGGGGGGGGGAGAAGAATGGCACACAAAAATTAAAATCAGATAATGGAGAGATACTGTAAGAGAGAGGAGCCAATCAGATTGGGTTAATATTTGTTTTATATTCCTGTGCATTGATAGAAGTGTAACACTAAAGTAAAAAATGAGTATAGAACGTCCTTGGCAATCTGCACAGTATGACCAATTACCGAATGTCTTGTTGTCGATTGATAATGCAACATTATCACATACAATAGTAAGCACTGTAAAATTACATGATATGAAGGTACATATTTACTAAGCAGTGCTATTCCAGAAGACACCTTATAGCCCATTTAGACAAAAGGACCATAAGATATCTTCTGAAATGGTAAAGTGTCTTATGGAAAAACTTGGTAGATGTGGATCTGAGTGTTTTGTGGATTAATATTTTCCATAGATAAAAAATCACAGAAAGTAAAGGTAACAAACCTTAATGTCTGTTTGAGGATCTGCAACCATGATGATCATGAACTGCATGGTCTCATCTGGAAGCAAAGCCCCCCACCCCCCTACATTGTGATCTTTGCAGACACTGTCCCCAGCGCTGTGGCACTTTGCTTTTTTTGACCGCGAAGCTGGGAGCAGTAAGTCTTGCTACTGTAGCCCTTGTACCCCCCCCTCCCTAAGTGAGATTGGGGTCATCTGTTTCTCTGCTACTCCATTTAGGTGATGTCATGTACCTGTTTGGCAACAGGAGGGATGAGTGCTCCGCGGTGTGGTGGGGAGAACAGGACAGGTTTACAGGTTACCTTAGTTCTTTGATGCAGCGCCTCCAGTCAGCATGGATCCTCTGGATAGCAGCAGTATGGCCCATACTGACACCTTTCTTTCAGCAGCAAGACATTGAAACACACTGGTGATGGTTCCATGGTATTTATTGCAATCAGATCAGATGTACAAAGCAGGTGCTTTCTTCTCCCAGCTTCCCCTATTGAAGGCACTCTGGTTAAGGCTTGAGGCCCAGACCAGGCCTTCTGGTCTCCTCCTCACATCCCCTAGTGAGATGGAGGGTAGATGGTGCTCACTCCACAGGGGGAGGAAAGAGAACCCCCCCACTTTAGGAATGTGCCAGTATTTATAGCCTGGGGTGTTACTGTAACTCTGACTCATAAGGCCGTGGGCATGGTCAGCGCTTAGGCGCTGAGCCGCACTCACGCTCGGCAGTGAGCCCCTGCAGCCGCAATGAGAGCGGCTTTAGCAAGGGCTCGCGCACGCTTCCGCAGGCGTGCGGAAGCGTAGCCGACAAGTCAATTTTAGTTTCGGCGCTCACGGGAGCGCAGGGCCGATCACATGAGCGGTTCGCCCAATGAGGGCGAACCAGCTCCGTGATGTCACTGGCCCGCCCCTGACATGCCCCCGGACGGCACGCGAACTAAGGCCAGGGAAAGCACCCGCTTTCCCTCAGAGCGCCTCCGCACGGCTTAAGTCACTATGGACTTAGCCTAACAAACCAGATCTGGATACTGATAGGCCCTCACATCCAGTGGGTGGTCCAATCAGTACCCACCCCTCAGGCTGTCACTCTCTGTCTGTTGCTAAGGCCTGCCCTTGGATACATCTAATGAATCCAAGACTTCAAAAGCACACATGACCGTTACAGACCTTAACAGGTCTTACACTGGTAGGGCCCAGGAAAAGAAGTAGCGGCCGGAGGCTAAGCTACACTACATTTGCACAGTGATAATTCTGAATCAATCTATTTATAATAATAAGATCACTCCAATAAATAATGTAATCCGATCTTAAAGGTGCACTCCCGCATATGTTTTTTTGAATAACAGTGGGTCTTCTGAGCTGAGCGGCATTAAAGTCAGCTCCGTGGAACCCCTGATTCCTGAGATATTAAATTCCAAAAGGTGTTGCCGGTAGCATCCCAGTCTGGGTGAACAATGGTTTAAATCTCCCGTGACAACAAAGCCGATAGAAAGCCACAATGTCACACTGCTTTCTATTGACCTGCATGCCATAGGAGATTTAAGAATCATGGTGCACCAGCAGCACCTTCTGAGGTTAGTATCTCTACAAGCAAGGGGATCCCAGAGCTGAAATTAACGTGGTTCTGCAGTGGAGACCACCTTGCTTCATATCTATTAACAAAAACAGCGAGGAATGCTGGTTTTAGTGATGTACGCACTTTAAAAATGTGAGAGAGGAAAGGGTTAGAAGAAATATTTTGACTCCTCCCAATAGTCATGGGTAGGAAGATACATAGCACATGAGGAAGAATAAAGCTACCTCTGAGACTCAAAACGGTCCCAATTTCCAATAAATTGCAATTGCTAATACATTTTGGTTTTACTGTAAACCTTTTATGTGCTGTCTAATAATATAAATCTCAGCTGTTTTTGTTTTGCAAAGGCAATGGAAACTAGTGCTGATTTATCTGGATTTGATAAATAAGAGTATTCTATGTCAATGGTCTATATATTTTTTTTGGGGGGAGAAGATCTTTGCTCGCTTGTTTCTCCACAAAAGGGAAGATAAAACCATGTGAAGGGGTCTTTGTTATTCCGTATCTTAACCTGTCGAGAATTAGTGGAATTGGTTTGAAATCTGAACTATGTAATTGAGTTTTCCAGACTCTGTAACCCTGCCAGATCACTGCTTGGGGTAATCGTTTGCACACTGATGCTTCAAAAGCATAGGAGTATATAATGGGACATGTACGTAAGACTAACAGACATACAGTACAGCATTTGGATTATTGCATACAATCTGCTAATTGAAGTTTACTTTCCATCTGGGTATTGGCTCCTTGTACCCCCTAAAGGACACCAGCTGCAACATGCATAACACCAGAGCTAAAACCTCTTGATGCATTACCAGCCTCATCATAAAGTACAAGCTCTCGCTCACTATAGGCTATTATCTCACTTACTTTGGCCGGCAGTTTTTGTAAAGCCACATTGCCTTGGCAACCTACTTTAGCAGAGAGAAAGAAAACAGAGAACACATAACGTTGGGCGTTTATTTTATAATAGCTGTAGTAATTTAGGTGCCTACAAATGTTGCCCAACTTACTTTTAATAGACATAATGCATGCAGAGACAGTCAATTCCACATGGGTTAATCTATAGCCAAGTCTAGCGTTTTATATTGCTTCTCCAAAACATTTATTCATTGATTTTGCTTTGAGCAGCATAACAGCTCAGCTAGCTAGTTAAAACATGCATAATTTTACATGACTTTATCACAGTTTTCAAATGTGCTTCATATAGAAATGAATAAAACAAAACATGTAAGACAGAGGCTTTCAAACTGTGGGGCTTGCCTCGCTTAAGGGTCGTGGAGGAATGTTTTGAAACACATGCACTCATTTTTTTCACCTGCTTTTCACCAAATTTGATTACTAACGAACCGTTTCGCAAAACTTTTAAAGGCTAAAAAACGAGCTGTTTCAGCAATGAATAGCACCTCAGTCAGAGTTTGCAAAGCATTGTTTTATTTTATGTAATGATGCTAACTCCCATCCAGACCTTAAATAGGGCTTTAGACAAGAAGAAGAGAGAGAGACACCTATTTTAATATAAAGCCGAAATACTCTAAAGGGTTAATTTTTACATGTTTTGGGAACTCAAGCAACAGCTTTGCACGGCTTTATTCCTGCCCATGGAGCTCAGTCACGCTGATCTCTAATTATCAGGTGCAACCTGTCATTGATTACCCCTGGAAATTACTGACAGGTCACGTCTGATCATTAAACATCAGAGCAACGGTTCCTGAGCAGGACACAGAATGAGTATGGGAGAGGGGTGGAATACCGAGAGTAGGGAGGAGGAGAGAGTTTGTATCTGTCTGTGTGTCTGTCAGCTGGTCTTGTTTGTATTGGATGTGTATGGCTGTGTACATAATAATGTCTGTAAAGTATTTGTATGCCTATGCATGTTCGTGTGAAGGTCTATGAGAAGAATGGGAAATATACTTTTGCATGTGTCTAAGCTCCAAAACAGCTAAGAAAATGTTGCCACTTAGGAAGAGACATTCTGCCATAGGCCAGGTCCCAGCTACCTGCTCAGGTCAATTCTTCAAGGAATAATATCTGACTCATCGTACATTTTTTAAATACAGATGCAGCGGCCGTTATTTGAACACTTCATGCGGTGTATACCTCGGAAACCCATGTCATGGCGCAGGATTTCTTCCAACCGTACCGCCTTTAGACGCGAATGCAGGTGAGTGCAGAAAATGGCATGTTAGTGTTCTGGTTTTTAAACACCTGAAATTGGCACAGTAGCACAGTACTGTACACATCACAATTCATTCATTTCATTGCTCACAAAGAAACATAATCCATGCAATTCAAACAAAGCAACCGCGATAAAGACGTGTGCCTGGTGTGATTGGCGTCGTTAATGCCGCGTGGAATACAGCAGCGCACACGAAAAAGGCACCGTGATTTGTTCGAATAATGGCCTCTGCATCTGTATGTCTGAGACAGACCAGAGAAATGGATCAGCTTTCTAGCGTGGGATTACAGTAGGTGATATACCGAAGAATAACTGATTCCCACCCTCTTCAATATGCGAGAAGGCAACAAAATAGGGGGGATTATATATGAATTAGTATATATAAATAATAGACATATTTGGATAAATACATTCATTCTAAGACATATTAATAGACAATATAAACTGTGTGGGGGAAGTGAGCTGATATGGAAATGTGAATGAGGGAGTGAACATAATCAATTTATGGTACAGTATATATGTCATTGGGGCCTATTCTAGTCGTTCTAAAGCGTGACAAACCGTTTGAAAAGATCCCTTTCCGATGGGATTGACAGGTTTTGCTATTCTGTAAGCCCTTCTCCCATGTCCAATCTGTGTCGAAAAGGCTTTTTTAGAAGCGGTTTCACTCTGCCAATCCAATCGGTTTGTCAAAAAAATCTTTCCACTTGTATCGTTTACGTAAACTGCTATTCTAGTAGCTTTGTTAGGCAAACCGCTCCTAAAAACGCGCATTTTGGTCACAGCGGGATTGGTATTGCGAATTATATCCATAGCCTGAAATATGGTTTTGGCTGAGAGAACAAAAACCCAAAAATCAGACTAAGGATGGAGTTAGCACCACCTCAGGTCATAAAGCAAGTCCAATTTTGGCTGGTAAAACGTGCAGTTTGTGACTTTTTTTTCGAATCGGTTTAGAAGAAGCTGTTTGCAATAGAGAATTGGTTATTTTTTTTTCATTTTATTCTGCTACTTCTGAACATGACAAACCATGCGGTTTGGCAATTACAACTTCAGAGCTATTAGAACTGGCCCCAATGCATCTCTCTCTCTCTGGAACCTGGAAGTTTAACATTCCTACAGTATAAATGGACTGGACTGCTAAAAGAAAACATTGTAAAAGCATAACAAGATTTCTTTTTAAAGACAATATCAACACTTAATATATTTCTGGTGTCACAAACTTCGCCTTCATTTAGGATGTTTGGAAAGATATTGTAACATGACCCAGTGTGTAAGCTACTAAACTGTCTGCCCCACAAAAACAAATATTTTGTAATTGGGGCCCCCATTTTGTATATGGGCCACCAAGCAATATGAACAAAAGGTGAGCGCTCAAGAAAAATTGAATTTCAAAGAATGTTTTTATTTTTATTTTATTTTCAATAAATTAATTGGCTTAATAATATATATAAACTGCCTTCCCTGTTTGGCCACTTTCTTTGACCCCCTCTGTCGTTTTGTAAATGTACCCGTCTTCCATGTAAGACTCTTGGTCCTATTAGGAGGGCAGCCCCCATATTGGAATCTCTGATTAAATCTATTGCTGCACAAAGTAGCTAGTGGTCATGTTGCTGGGCAACTTGCTAACCAAACCACTGTTTGTCAGTGGATGCTAATATCTTGTGAAGCTACCTGTAAGGCTGCGCTTATACTGTAGTAACGGCTACGATGACGACGATGGCGCGCAGCGCTTTCACAAGTACTTGAAGTCCGTTGTGGATGCCCATGGTGGGCGCGACCGGGACAGGGCTGCGCAGCGACAAGGTGACCGATATCGCTGAAGCCAAGGATATTTGTCTCTGGCCAGCGACGTCAGCGTGACACCAGCGTCATGTGAGCGGTTCAGTTAATGAGGGCCAACCGCTCATGTGGCGCCACTCCCCCTGTCACCCTCCCGACGTCTCCTGCATCTCAGTGCAACAATCGCTATAGCGACAGCGACGTGTGACGTCACGCGGTCGCCATCGCCATCATAGCCATTACTATAAACTCCGCCTTTGAAATACCTACTGTACTACTAACCAGTCATTTTATTTTTTTAACACTTTTGCGTTTATCTCCAGAACCTAGCAGGTTAAATGCCAAAGAAAAATATTTCCTCATCCAAATATAATAATGACCTTATTCCTATCTCCGCGAAATGTCTTTCTAATAGCATTATAAATATATTTGTTCATAAACATACATTTCTCCCTTACGGATAATTTTGTCCTACAGCAAACTCATAATCCTCCCCTTATGACAGCCAGTGATAATCTCTGAAAATTGTACGACCATGCTTTAACACATCTGCAGGCTGAAAATCGAGGTTTGTTTGACACAAATAGTTTAACTCAGCCTAATATAAGTCTAGCATAACACAATTTGATAGAGGATATTTCAGAATGCATTTCCTCTGATTTAGTAGAAACTAATATAAATACTAATAAGCCGGTGACCAAATTGTGAGACAATATTATTCATTATGTAGGTTATTACAATTGACAATCCTCTGACAATTTATACACACAAATTGCAGATAAGCTATAAAGTTTTTTTATTTCTTAAATGCTCTCAGAATTGCATCCAAAATAACGTATGAAATAAAACAAGGATATAATGGGATCTGCGATTTCTTAGTGTATAGGAGAATGTGCAGACTAGGTGGTAGATCCTCAGAAGTTCATTAACTACTGGTATCTTCACAGCTCATTAACAAGGCGTTAAGTGCCAATGGCCTGCCTATAACTTTAATGGTCCTTTGTGCTAATGATATGTAAGAGTTCTGGTCCACCTAAACGCATATTCTCAGCAGTCCGTTCATTTCAACGCCGGAATTAACGCATTTTTATTTAGGTCATCGCTATGCAAACAAAGTTACGCTTTTTAGGACGTGGTATCACCCTGCTCAACGTTTTAGAGGGCAAATAGTTAATGGTAAATTGAGTCCCAAACAGTGGGAGGGTGGTGCTCGCAGGGAACAAAATATTGTGTATTAACTAGGAAAGAAAGAATCCCTTTGTGTGGAAACACCCTCAACCGTGTAAAACAAACTTTATTAATAAACTTTAAAATATATGTTGGGGAATAAAAACGGCGAGCATAAGAAAAAGTAGCAAAATCAATCAAAAAGGGAGAACGGCGTGTAGGCTTATATGTGCTACTAATCAAGCTTCTAGTGGGGTGCATTGAATTTATAATATAATAGCACCCAAAGCTAATGATTGGAACCAGTAGGAACCTATAGGAGTTATAGTACACATACCAGGTCTGGCTACTTATTATCCTGCTACTATTTGGCGATAGGATATAATATATACTTCAGCTGTGTAGAGTCCTCAACACTGTAATATAATCAATCTTGTTGCACAGTTATAACCCAAAGCCTTGAAATGAAAAATAAACCGTATTAATATAATTTAACAAATAAAATTGAGGCATAATGCAAGATTGATGTGATTGTTTTGAATCAAAGTCCATTAACGAACGCACCCTTACTTACTTTAGGTAAGTGGTACATGTGGATTTCTGATATAAAGAAACTCTTTGTCAGACTTTGTGATGATATTAATAAGGTATGCAAAACCTCTATTAAATATTGTTCAGCAGATAAGGGGACGTGGCATGATATAGCTCCGTTTGGGATTTTTAACCACGGATTAATCCGCCAGCTGTTTTTTTTTTTTTTACATTTCCTGTGGCGCCTTCATCCATTGTACTTTTTCTTACAATCTGACGATGGATTCGAAATAACCACACTCCATGGAATGGATTTAAGTTAAACCCGACTGGGGGTTCTTTTAAATCTGCATAACCGAGCCACAAAGGGGGATTTTAAATAATCCACGCGGATTGAAGCTGTAACCATCCGTCTATGGATTTTAAGAGGCGGAACAGATTTTGAATGGAAAGCCTGGAAAATTCCACGAAATGGACTTGGACTGGTTCACGCATCTCTAGTTACCACTGCCTTGTTATGGGTAAAACATTCAGATGCATCATTAAACCATTCCATGGTCACACATTACCTGCTCTCGCATATCTGTCTCTGCACAATCCCCTTACTTCTTGCCCAATGCCAACTCTTTTAAATAACAAACAGCTGTCCGCAACACACCAACCTTCATCTCCCCCTGTATCTTATGTTTTCACTTACTGTACCCTCCCATACAGATTGTGAGCTCCTTGGGGCAGGGCCCTCCTTACCTACTGTGCCAATGTACAGATGTAGCAAACTGACGCGCTGCAGCAGGACACACACAACATGCTGCAGCAGGGGCAACCTCCATTATAAATGCATTAGCCATGGTCAAAAAAAGTGAGGGGGCTAACTCGCCAGTTGGTGCTAACTCGTCTGCTAAATCTATAGGTTAATGTTTGATATTTTATTGTTATCGTCCTCTAATCCTACTGAACTGCGCTGTGGAATATGTTGGTGCATAATAAATAAATGATAATAACAATGGATTTTCACAATGTTTGAACTTGCCAATGTTATGCATTTTGAATTAAAGACACTGCAGGTCTAACATCAAGATGGTTAGTCAGTCTGTGTAATATGTCACCTACATTCAAACTAGTTAGATAGTATTTGTAATATGTAACCTACCTTCAAGCTGGATAGCCAGTCTGTGTAATATATAATATATAAGAAAGTTGATTCCCCAGATGGGAAAGGAAGTCTTTGTCACACTGTTATGCATACGTAAAACTTAAGTTTGAGAAACTGAGGCCTCTTCACGCCTCCTTTGACCATTTCACATGTCCTGCAAATTATTTCACATTTCAAGACAACCTAATATTGATTGCTGCACATTTGGGTGACCTATTTCTTCACAGATAAAGATGTTAGTAGAAAAAAATAAAGTAGTTACCTGGATTTTATATTAATTTGACACATGCAATTTACTCATGCCACTACTACCATTTGTCATGTGAAACTGGGAACACTGCAGGATTTTCTCTTTAGCAAATGATGGAACATTGGCGTGATTTATGTACTTTTTGCACACAGTCGTTTTACACTCAATAATTAAAATGTTTACAAAATAATGCAATAAAATAAAATAAATTATTTAGTTAAGATAGAATTTCACATTGGTTTTATCCATTTGTGCCCAAGTAGACTGTTTCATTAGGTGACTTAATATGATGTTAACCTACACCTTCTCTTTGTGTTCTATCGCAGATTGAGGAGGAATGAAACAATGGGAATAAACTTTGACCTGAGCGTACATATGAGGTAGACTTGAGAGTGTGTCCATCCCAGGGTAGAGATTGTAGAATATGTAGAATGAATGTTGGATACAAACTTAAGTTGTAAATAGAGAAAGATCAGTGCCAGGTGGGTACTTAAGGCAGGGGTTCTAACGCCAGTCCTCAAGACCCCCCAACTGGTCAGCTTTAAGGAGAGCCCTGCTTCAGCACAAATGACTCAATGGCCCAGTAAGATGGAGCCACTGATTGACCCATCTGTGCTAAAGCTGTGATATCCTTAAAACCTGACCTGTTGGGGGTCCTGATGTCTGGAGTTGAGAACTTCTGACTTAAGGTAATTGGAGTAGGAGCCTGCGGCTGCCCCTACAATCACAGGCATGTTGCCTTTGAATTGTGTGTGCTTCTTATGGCAGACTGAGGAGGAATCAGACAATTGCAATAGGTGCTGGCTTGAGTGTACATATGGGTTAGGCCAGAAAAAGGGCCAAAAGGAAACCAATCTCTTGACTTACAAGGAGCCAACCCCTCAACATTCAGGACAAGAAAAAAACAATGTGGAGGAAAATGTTGTGGATCCTTGACTTAAAGATGAGCCCTCCCTCTGAAAAGAGGAAAGGCACATTTCTGACACTGGATTGAAAATGTAAGATTCGAAGGAGGAAGGGCTCCATTTGCCCAATCTCTTAATGGTGTACATATGTAACCAACATTATTGCAACAATTGTCACGTTGCACTGGGACATTGTGATGGAGCGGCCTGTATGCCCACACTTCTCTGCTATTTGGGGCTTTTGCTTCCCCACTGTTGCCAGGCAAAACCCTCTGGTCAACAAGCCTGGATCCCTGTGGGCGAGAGCTCTGTTATCTGTGTTTCTCAACAGATTCCAGCAGAGAAACTGAAAATCAGCTTCTTCCTGCCTTTTATCCCCTGTTCAATCAGGAGTTTTACATATCACCTGTAAAGGGAGTTTAACTCCTTGACTCCCTTACATACCTCCCCCCTCAGAGTGTAGCCCTGTGCACACTCGGCCATTTAAATGTCCTTCCCTGCTCGGGGAAAAAGCTCGGCCTCACTTGGGAGTCTTTTGGACTCCTTTTCTTCTTTCTCGACTTCCAATTGAAAAGATTTTCAACCTTCCCTCCAATCCTTTTTGCGTTTCTTCTGCCAACAACCTCTGGAAATGCTGCAGACACCATTTGTAACAGAGCAGCCAGTAGGCGAGGTCAGATACGAATCCACACATGCATTTCTTGGTAAACCATAATAATGAGTGGTTGTATTCTCCACAAAAAAAACTAAAACATTGGAGCTTTTGCCAAATTAAGGCAAAACAAATCATAAAACAAACACCTATTCCCTTTAGGCAAACTAAATAAACATTACTCTGGCCATTTCTGACTGGGCCGCCAGCTAAGCTGGTTACCAACCCCAAAACATATAAAACAGTACCAAGACCAGGGAACAATATAGAAAGTCGTATCTGTGTGTTCTGGTCCGGCGTCTCCGATTTCTCCAGGCACTTAAGATGCAGGCGGTGAAGTCCTACTGCTCCCAGTAACTCTTTTGCCCTATCCGTGCAGTCTTCCCTATTATGTGGGCATTTGGTTCCCTACTGTTGCCAGGCAAAACTCTCTGGTCAACAAGCCTGGATCCCTGCAGGCAGAGCTCTGTTATCTGTGTTCCTCAACAGACTCCAACAGTGACATTGAAAATCAGCTACTTCCTGCCTTTTATCCCCTGTTCAATCAGGAGTTTTACATATCACCTACAGGAAACCCGACACCTAGTTAAGTCTCCTGCCCTGTAAAGGGACTTTAACTCCTTGACTCCCTTACATACTTACACACCACCCCAGAATGAGAAGCGGCTATTTATTTGAATCAGCCGTCTGTGAGAAGGGGCAGGGCTATCACATTAAACATTGCAATTAGATTGCCTACATCTGGAAAGTGAAACTTTATGTCTGGAGGCTGATGAGAACGTGCCAATCGTGGAAGTGTGACCTGAAAAATTATAAAAGGATAAGGCGAAGAGGAAGTTGTAGTTTCCAGATAAAAATTACAAATGATTCATTTTTCAGCCGTTGATGGTAGCAGGGAAGAAAAAGGTTGTTCGGATTTTGGACAGCTAGGTGTTTTATTAGATGGCTAAATGTGTGTGTAATAGGATCGGATTGTGATGCAAAATGATCTATTTTGAGTGAGCAAGTTGATAATAATAATAATAATAATCGTAATGGTCATGATTTTTTATGAGGTTGAACTTCGTGAGGAAGGCGGCTGATTTGGTAAGGATGGTATACTCCCAGTTTCGGGATTCCATAGAACTCCAACAGGACTGCTGCTGATAAGATACAAGAGAAGGTAAGGCGGAGCACCTGCCCGATGAGGAAGGTAACAGACTGGGACCACTCAAATCACTGCAAACGCTTTAATGACATAAAAGCAACATAGACTCACTCTTAGCTGCGAAGTCAATCTCAGGCAAAAGTGAGGGAACCAAATTGTACATCAACGAATAGAATTGGTTGTGTACCATGTGACTGGTCTTCTGTGATGTCAGAGGCCTCATATAGAAGAGCAAGAGGCAACATCCTGCCTGAGGAAAGAAGAAAAGAAAGCTGACATATTTGAAGAAAGGAAGAAAAGAAGAAGAGAATAAATACTCTCCTGAGATTGCTCTTCTATCAAGAGAGAATCCAGGGCTTGGTGGCAAGTTCAGGATCCAACATTCTGCAGGCAAGATGGAACCAGACTGAAAAAGGCCATTGGGTGTGGATTTATTTTTCCATTAGGCTTTGGATTGATTTTTATTATCAAAATTGTTTGAGTCATTGGGTTTTGTTACTTTTTAATGCTTTTTTGGTTACTGTTTTTTTTTTACTTTGTCATCAGAATTGAATTTTATTTTATGATTTTTGTTTTTATTATTGTCATTTGATATCAGGCTTGGATTGTTTTTCTGTTGTTTATAGTTGGGTATTGGCCCTTTATTGGATTACACAACAAAAAATGAGGTGCTGGAAACGCTTTCGCTATAAAACAATAAGTGATGTGACCTCAAGTGATTAAATAAAATCAAGAGTATAAGGAAAACTCATACATATGAGCAGGGCTGTCTTATGTCAAACTGACCGAACAAGATCAGAACACAATAACATGTAACAAATACGAACTTGCCCCTCAAAAAATGTCCAATAAATGTCCAATAAATGTCCAAATATGATGATAGATGGTATTGGGAACCTTGTTAGGAAGTCCAATCAGGCACACCCAGATAGGCTTGATGGATTCACAGAGAAGAGTCTCAGAACATGCGGGATTAAACACAAGAACAAATAATAGTGTATACTGCTACAAAATGACAAACCAAACAAAGGAACAAAAAATACAATACTGTTATTGGATTTTATCCGGTTTCCCCTGAGCAGGATGGCCTGCATCTTGGCTGGGGTAACTAATACATTTATTTATGTAGGGTCTACATTGATAGCCAATGTGGATATCTAGACCACCATTGATGGCTTAGCTATCCACAGTGACAAACCATGGGTTACAATGATAGTTTTTATATAATGCGATTATTTTGTTTTATGTTTTTATTTTGTATGTGTTTCTTTTAATGAATATCAATGGGGAAAATCCCTATTAGCCACTGTGGCAGGGCGGCCTCTCAGTAGGGTCAGTAAGACTCCAAATTGTATGGTTTTTAGGCTTTAAACATTCAGTAGTTTATTTTCCACAACAAAACAAATAGTCACACTCTCCAATTAAGGCAAACCAAATCATAAAATCAAAACCTACTCCCATTGGGAGACTAATTCAGCACAACAGCACAACCCTAGCTAATCACCTGGGTAGCTGGCCTAATTCCTGATTTAAACAAACTTGTATTGTCTGGAATAAGATATAAAGTCCTTATCTTTAGATGGGGAACTCTGACACAAGTGAGTCAAGGCAATCCCTGTGGAAACCTCAGAGATCCGTTTCCACATCAGGTCTGGAATTTCGGTTCCATGGAGCAGGGCCAAGTCTGTGGTTTGTTCATGCCCATGGTGATTCTGTTTCCTGGGTGTGATTCCCAGATGTCCCAAGACCCTACTCCCTGCAGACCTTGGGACCAGACATCTACATATTCATCGCACCAAAGGCAGATGCCTGAAAGGGTTCTCAAAGAGCTGCTCACCTCTGCACAGAACAAGCGTGCTAAGGGTTAGCATCTGATTTTGCTTTTACTATGTGTTTCATCAACCCAATCTGGAATGTTAATGACCCAGTAGGACAAAGGACTTTGAAACCACAGCTGCATTCAATCTGAACTCCTTCAGTCTACATCTGCGTCGCCCCAAAGGCGGACAGTCTTTGGTGCAACGAAAGGGCAGCTAAAGGGTGTAAATCATTTGCTGCCGTTCGCTGATGTTTGGTAATGTTAAAGCTGCTCCATTGCAATCTGAAACACACCAGCCCTTTTATCCCCTGTACCCAATTTTCGAATTTACCTGGCATCATAGATTGTAAGCTCCTTGAAGCAGGGGCTCTTCTAAAACATTGCAGGCTTATTCTACTTCTTCTAACACTCTATTAATCTTATCGGTAACTGTTATATATACTAATAATCATACAATATAAGATAATTTCACTTTTATTCCCATGCATTACTGTTCATGTATCTACCCATTCATTTATGCATACTACTTCCTTCAAAACTATATGCATGTATACATGAACTCTACTGGTGTTTGTACCATGTATACATGTATAGTTATAAAATGGTATATGTGATCAACATTTTGTGCTTTTTAGTATTTGGAGGCATGCTAGCCATCTCAGAGATAGGTTAGCTGTAGGTATTTATTATAGTACTGAAGTTAGCACATAGGACTATAAGTAACTCCTGATGGAGCCCCCACTGCAGCACATATATGAATCCTCTGAGGAAGTGATATATCTTCACGAAACCCGTAGGGCGAAACAACATTAGTCTGGGTTCCCTAACGGACCATCTAGGAAATGATGTCATCTCCTGGTAGATGTGCTGAAGCGCGAATGGATCGGAGGATAGCACCGGCACCAGGGAGAGACGTCAGGGTGGAGTACACTGCATGTGGCTTCTCTACAAAGGTCTGTTGGGCTCTATATTGTATGCCAGATTGGGTTATATATGCTTTCAGCAGGAAGTGCAAATGGCAGTGCTTTAATTCACTGTTCATATTTTAATATATTTTTGGAATAAATAGTATACACTGTGAAAGTTGTCTCTGTGTGCTCTTCTATTTTTTAGTTGTACTGTACATGTACTGTACATGTACTGTAGGAAGCTGGGGAAATCTCCCTGAAGGAGCAGCACCAGAACTTCTCCCCATCTACAATTTTTTTCATATAGAAACTGGACCTATTTAAAACTACATATGACTTTATTCTATTTGTTTCCCAATTGTATGTGGATCTATAGTTGGAATATTTATTTATAATTATTTTAATCTGTTTTATGCTTTAATAACACTTATAGTGTATAAACACCACACAATATATCTCCCAGCTGTATTTGGGTCAGCCGCAAATTGTAAAGACTACATTTTTAATAATAAAATACATGCTATAATATAATTACAATTGTGTATTGTATTTCTGTTGAGCTCTGCATGCATTAGGTGCACCACATACAGTAAATGAAAATACAATGCAATACAAATTAGATGGCCATTAGAGAAAAGTTTAAAGGGTATGTATGCATCATGAATGTGTGAATTGATCAACATTTTTATTACTACTCCATGCAAATACAGTTAGAGAATAAGTGTGAACCCAAATGATAACTGTGAAAATTTCATCGTTTTTCCATCATAGCCTTCATGAATCAAAACCAGTCTTTTCATAAATATTCAATAGGGTTTATATTAACTAATTCCATGTCTTTTGAAACAAAATGATGTATGAATTAGACAAACAATTAGTAATTAAGAGTCAGGGTATGTGTAAGGGGAACCCTGGTTTCATCAGGTAAATTAAACGGGTTCATTAGAATCAGGTGTTTAAATAATTAGGTAGATCTTCTGGGGTGAATTTGGAAGGCCCACCTTATAAAAAAAATCACAACACATGTGCGTGGAAACACATCATGCCACAATCAAAATAAATAACTGAGAACTTCGGAAAAGCAGTTATTAATGCCCAATAAGTCTAGAAAGTGTTACAAAACAACTTTTAAGGATTTGGGGCTCCATCAAAACACTGTCAGACAAATAGTCTACAATTAAAGAAAGTTCAAGACCACAGTCACTCTACACAGGAGTGGTCGTCCTATCAATATCTCTCCAAGAAAAAAAACAGCAAATCATCCAGGAAGTCATAAAGAACCCCAGAGTAACATCCAAGGATTTGCAGACAACCACTCTCACTTGGCTAATGTGAGTTTTCATGACTCAACTACAAAAATGGTGTTCATGGAAAAATAGCCAGTAAGAAATCACAGCTCTCAAAAGAAAATTGCTGCCCATCTTACGTTCGCCAAAGAGCACATACTGTAGATGATCCACAAGACTTCTGGGATAATGTTCTCTGGACAGACAAGTGAAAGGTAGAACTTGTTGGCCTCAATGAAAAATGTTATGTTTGGTGAAAACCAAATACTGAATTCAGTATTCACTTTTCTGCCTCAGGACCTGGATGGCTTGCCATCATTGACACAAATCTCCTCTCTCTCCTCTCTCTCCTCTCTCTCCTCTCTCTCCTCTCTCTCCTCTCTCTCCTCTCTCTCCTCTCTCTCCTCTCTCTCCTCTCTCTCCTCTCTCTCCTCAGAGCCCATTTAAGCAGATGCATGGCCATGCACACAACTTTTAAGCACAACATGGGACTAGCAAAAAACCTCCACGTTAGTGTATAGCCAATAAAGAATATCACTTGTGAGCACATTCACATGTCTTAGACAGGTCTGCACCCCTGCCTTTCAACCATTATCACCAAGCATACAGTGCTCCCACTGCAGCAAGGGATTCTGGGAAATGACATGCAAATGAGCACACAATGTGTCACCTTTTGCCTGGAATATCCATACACATGGAGCCCATTTAAGCAGATGCATCGCCATTCACACAGCTTTTAAGCACAGCATGGGACTAGCAAAGCAAGTCAAACCACTCACAGACATGTTTCAACCTTGATGGGTATCATCAGTGTAAGGTTGGTTTATACTTGCTTTGCAATATTTCTAGGCTGGGTAGGTTTACCATATACATTTTAAGTTATGATGGGTGAAAAAGGCAACCTTTCCCCCTAAAATGGTAATTCGTCCTTATCATATATTTATCTTTGAATCTGTTTCCTTATTTTGTTGTAAACGGGCAAGCCGCTCAACCCCAGTCAGGGAAAACCTTCTGTTTAGTTATCGCTCAGTTGAGCAGGGTTTTGTTTTGTATTTTCACCAACTTATTGCACTCCCAGTTTCTTGGACTGAATAGAACAGGCAGAAGCCTTGTAAAGGAACATTGTGGTACGTCTCTTCTATCTACTCACTCTAGAGGCCCGGACAGATGGTGGAGACCCCTGAGGAAGCCGTTTCTTACAATATATATACATTACACAGAGAGTGAATTCACCTAATTCAGATACAGTAAATCTAAGGAGCAAAAAGGGGAGGGGGGATTAACTGTACAGGTTCAAAGCATAGTAAGTCTGCGTGTCATACTGTAGAAAGATCTGACAGCAGATCAGGAACAAAGTTACCCAAAGCAAGTAAATACATACAGTATAAGTGGAAAATAATAAAACAAATTGAAAGAAAGATTAAAAGTTAATCCAGTTTATGCATATAAAAAAAAGGAAAAAGCAATAAAATCTAGCTTGGAGAGATATTTGTTTGTATCTTTTGCAAAATTCATAATTAAACCAAAGTAACATTACAACCTGAAAAGGAATCTAAAGTTTGATTGAAATTAAGGTTCTGAGAAGTCCAAGTGTAAAGAAGATACTAAAGCTATCTCTCCATAAACAGAGAGAGAATATATAAAGAACATTTTTTGTCACAAAACTTGGCCCAAGTGTCTAACATGGAACCGAAAGCCCAAAGAGTCGAGCGGAGCAAGGAATCTGCATCTCCGCCGATACTTTTACATAAAGTGATGGGCCGTCTATGAAAGAAAGGGAGGGAGATGGAGTAAATAGTGAACTAGAAAAACAAGGGAGAAAAATCCAGAGAAGCAGCGGTGTGAATGACGTCAAAAGGTAGCACGGGAACCCAAGTGAGTGGAAAATATAAAATAGGCTTTATTTGGACATACACAAAAATAGTGGTCTTAAGAGGAAACCCCCATGCGTTTTCGCACCTACTGTAAGCAGCGCTTTCTCAAGTAGTGCTACAGATCAAGGATAAAAGGCATATGTATAAGCACATAAATTACAAACTAATTAGACACAGCTGAGTATAGAAAACAATCCCAATACAATTAAAAGCCGTCCAATGAGAAGATATACGTAGGCTCTCCACCTGAACCCATATGTTCAATCGTCTAGGTGTTTAACAATTCAACGGAATCCCAGTAGCTGAAGTTACATTAACAATGCTGATGTTACGCCTTTGAATTTTTATATAAATGGCCATGATATTATGTGAGGATAACCCTAGGGTGAATAACAATATTAAGAGAAGTATTAGAAGTATTAGTAGTAGTATTAAATAGTGAGCTACAGTAGCACAAAAAATTACGAAACGGGTATTAGATCCAAAGCTGATTGCATGCATTAAAGTATGCATCATGGAGCTGAATCAATCAGCAAGAGAACAGAATTGACCAAGCAAAATAAATAGTCTCGGCTCTAGAGGATGCGATGTCTATGAATGAGATGGGCAAAGAAATGTGCAGATTTGGATCCGCCTCTTCCTTTAGTCAGCGGATCAGTCTCAAAAAGGAGAGAGACAGAAGAGGCTTTCAATTGAGTGGTATCTCCAGTTTTATATATATCCCCTCAAACGTCCCTCCAAATAAATTAGGGAGACATGCCTATGCTGTAAGAGGAACACACCAGAGGTACCCAGCTGGGAGATATGCTAATGATTCTGCAAAGTATATTTAAATGAGTCCCACCCCACACTTCCTAAAAGGATTTCCATACCAACTACATAGATTTGATAAGCCTAAGGCCATGATTATAGTGCCGGCGATGCTACGTCGCCTGAAAACAAAGGGTGGGTTAACCCTTTCATTACATTAGCGGTTACTACTATAGGTTAGCTCCTGCCGCAACCTTCCCAATAGGCCTAACCACCCACCCTGGAGCAACTACCCCTTTCACCCACCCCCTCTCTTCCCTATAAACCAGGTACACAGGTTTAACCCCTTCATTACCCTAGCAGCTAGATGCTAAGGTAATGAAGCTGCTTTTATTTTATTTTAATAACACAGTATTGAAGCCGAGGATTTTCGGAGCTGAACCGCATTCATTTCAGCCTCGGGTCCCCCTGTTTCCTGAGTTACAGGCCCCGGTATGGGGTGCCAGTATCTCCAGCATTGTTTAAATCTCCCACGTCCGGTGCCCAGGACATTTAAACTTTGCGGAGAGGTCCATTACATCAACTCCATTTCACCGTTCTCGCCACTTTATTGACAAAATAAGTTAACTTAAAATTCCACTTTGCGCCTTATTTAGGATCGTAGAAATATTGATGAATGACAACGTATTCTTTCCTATTAACGCACCCTAAAAAAATGTTTCATAAATCGATAATATCTCCACTTTATGGAAATTTGATGAATCCGGCCATAAGAGTATAGAAAAAAATGGAATAAACTGCGCCCAAAGTCCTACTGTATAGTCTTTGTTTTCAGTCCTTCACAGAGTGTGATTACGCAGCCCAAGTCTCTCAGAGGTGATTCACCAACCTCTGTAGTAATTGTAGAAAAGGGAGAAGGGGGATCCTCAGGCACGTTGCTCCATTCTTGACTCCAGGACACATAAGGTGTCTGGTCCCTGTGTTGGGCTGATCCTCTGGTGCAGATGGAGGGTGGGGGAGGGGGAAGAGAGGGAAACCCCTTGATGGTTCAGATCCTTTTTTAGCTTTATTGGGCTTGAAAAAGTGCGATGTTGTTTTCCTCTCCTTTGTGTTAAGGGTGGCAGCTTGGGTTGCACAGCTAGTAGTGGATACTGGAGAGCTATTGGCCAGGAGCCTTGAATGGCATGTACGTTATTCAAGGCTCCTTGCCACTAGCTCTCCAGTATCCACTACTAGCTGTGCAACCCAAGCTGCCACCATTAACACACTGGAGAGGAAAACAACATCGCACTTTTTCAAGCCCAATAAAGCTAAAAAAGGATCTGAACCATCAAGGGGTTTCCCTCTCTTCCCCCTCCCCCCCCTCCATCTGCACCAGAGGATCAGCCCAACACAGGGACCAGACACCTTATGTGTCCTGGAGTCAAGAGTGGAGCAACGCGCCTGAGGATCCCCCCTTCTCCCTTTCCGGCCAAAAGAGTGCTTGTAAACACCAGGCTTAGTAATAGTGCCATGCAGTAGCTGCAAACGCAAATAAGATTTTTCGCTTGCATTAAACGGGGAATGAATGGAAGGGAAGTAAACATAATTATGTCCCGCTATAAAGCATTAGTAAGACCCCACTTTGAATATGGAGTACAATTTTGAGCTCCACTCATATCAAAGACATTATGGAACTAGAAAAAGTGCAGAGAAGAGCCATCAAATTATTAAAAGAAATGGAGAATCTGACTTATGAGGAGAGGCTAGCTAAAATAGATTTGTTAACATTAAAAAGAGGTGTCTAAGAGGTGATATGATAACTACAGATGTAGTAAGATTTACCGCCTCCGTTGTCGCAGAATCTGTGGCCTGTGTGCGGCATGAATGAAGCACCCGCAAGGAGTACATTTTGCGGAACTGGATGATTGACGCAGTCTAAATCGTCCCGGGCAAGACAGATGTCAATAGCTGCACAGAGAAGTCCCAGACAGAGAAGCGGCCTCTCTCTGTGTCTCCCTGAGCAGCTCAGTGGTCCAATGTTTTATTATTTTAGTTTTTATATACTGGATTGAAGGAGGGGGTCTCCAAAGATGAATCACATTAATTTAAGCTCCAGGACCCCTTGCTTCCAGAGAAATAGGTCTCTGTAGGGGGTTCTTGTAGCCACTCCATTACAGTTGCTTCATTACAGTATTTAAAAATAAAAATAAAAAAAAACACAGTAAAAGATTAAACATATTGTACATACATTACACCCCTTCATTAACTTAGTGGCTAGCCGCTATGGTAATCAAGGGGTTAACCTCTCCCACTAACCCCACCTACTCTGGGACAACTACCCCTTTCACCCACCCCCTCTACCCCTAACAAACACCCCCGCCACCACACATAGTAATGGGCATTGGAACTCTTAGTTAAATATGGCTAATAGCGCTTTTTCCTATTCAAATATACTGTACAGTGCATTGCAATAATATAAAATACAAATTACAATGGAATATACATTACAAAAAAAACAAACACTAGCTATTTAATCCACTCATTGTCAATGGGAGCATATATACCCACATTGGCAATCAATGGACACCCTATAATAAATAAATGTTTTACTTACTGTTGCTAGGATAAAAGCCATCTTCCTACTCCTACTTCTCATCCTCAGCAGGACTTACATCCAAGAAAGGCTGATGCCCACCATTAAAACACTACCTACAGAACAGTAACCCTTAATTACCTTAGCTGGAAGTAACCACTAAGGGGTAATTAAGGGGTTAACCTCTCACGCTACCCCCCAAATCACCCACCCATGGGCAAGTACCCACTTTACCAACCCCTTCTACCTCAAATAGACCTCTAACGTCACATTGTACAGCCACCAATCTGATTGGTGGATGTACCATGTTTTTTATGCTTTCCCTCTTTTTGGGTCATATGACATCACCTTAAAGGGAGGGTAGCACAATCAATCAGGTACCATATGCCTCCCCTCCATAGGAAGCCACACTTACAATCAATGGATTAAATGGCTAGTGTTTGTTTTTTATAGTATTGCAATTTCTGTATTATTTTGTATTGTATTGTACTTTTTTATTGTGTATTTGGTAAGGTTTTCAATGGCCAAAAGTATTAGTAGCTATATACTGTATGGCAAATAGGGCTATTGCCCATTAATGTGTGTGGTGGAGGGGTGTTTTGTTGGGGGTAGGAGGGGGGAGTTAGAGGGGTAGTTGACCTAGGTGGGTGTTTAGACTTTCCGGGGGGTAGCGAGAGATTTTAACCCTTAATTTAATTAATATTAAATTATTGTTTTAATGGTTGGGCATCGGTCCTTTCTTTGATGATGGGGCTCGGTAGGATTAACACTGCGGTGATCCCATTCAAAAGTAGGAACCCCCACTGAGTAAATCCTACCAGGCAGTTTACTGCTTTCTTGGCCACAATCGAGCCCCGGCTCTACATCGCCCCTGCGTTGCAAACCTTGTGCACCCGTGAAGGCAGCATGTCTTTATGCACCTGTATGTACAAATATATTCGGGGACAATACAAGGAGCTTTCAAAAGAACTATGCAGTATAAGGGAGGTACAAATGACACAGTGTCATCACTTAAGGTTGGAGGAATGGAGATATCACCAGCAACAAAGGAAACGTGGAGCCGTGATGGCAGTTACACTACCGACACACTTTATTGAAGTGTGGTCGGTACCGCAAGCCGGGAAATCTCCCGGCTTGCTAGTGGCCGCCCCTCGGCGTGCCGCGCGTCATAGACGCGCGGTCACGCGTCATCGGGAGCGTGCGCCCCCTGCACGCGTGTCCAGGGGCTCCCCGAGGGAGCCCTGGTGTCCCGCGATCGCGGGACAGCGGCAGGGGGTTCCGGGGGACCCGGCGGACCCGGCAGCGGTAGGGAGAGCGCCCCGATCGGAGGGCGCTCTTCCGCTGCTTCGGCGCGCGCCCGTCACACTCGGGCGCGCGCCAGGCTACTGCTGCGGCACAGAACGGGCAAATGCTCGAATAAACTGTGCCGCAGCAGTACAATAGTTACTGTATCTTCCAAAAACATAGGACATCTTTTTTTACAAAGGAAAAGTATGCAGGGATATACCAAATAAGGAAACATGGGAAGGATGGAGATCCAGGGAGTAATCTGATTGCCAATATTTGGAGTCGGGAAGGAAAATATTTTTCCCCTTATGAGATATCATTAGATTATATTTCACTGGGTTTTTTGTTTTTCTTCCTCTGGATCAATATATTGTAAGTAAAAATATAGGATAAAGTATCTGTCATCTAAATATGCATAGGTTGAACTTGATGACATACTGTACAGTATATCTTTTTTCACCTCATTTACTATGTAACTTTGTAACAGGAGCCATAACTATAGCTAACACTAGTGGATTCTCAGTTAAGATTATTTATGGACCACAAAGGGATGCATTGTACTGTAGGAAAATATGGTCTAAACATTCTGGAAAGATAGAGGAGGGATTTGATAGAATTTGATGAGTCTCATTCCACGATTGAAGGAATAAGGACAGTAAAATCAATTACTTTATCGGAGTGTATGAGTGAAATTCAATTTTAACTGGTTGAGAGCGTATTATACTTTGAGAGGATTAGCGAAATTTAATACGCAAATTATTAATGAATGTCATAAGTATAAGAAATCCAGGCCAGATTCATCAAAGGGATCACCTCTACACTATATTGATGCAAATATCACCCATTCAATGACGCTAAAAGGCAGATCCATTATGGTTGTATGCAGGGTTTTGCCCCCAATAGGGCATTAGCTAAGATTTAAGTGAATGGCAGTTAACACAGGCTCAGGGGGGGAAGCAATACTGAGCATTAGAATCCCGGTGAAGGAGATATGCAAATTAAGGCTTTTAAAGCAGCAAAACATGTAGCATTGCACAAGTGTTTTTTCATTTTATTTTTATAACAGGATAGAAACAGGAGGTCTCCAGAGCTGAACTGTGTTAATTTAACTGCAGGGACCCAATGCTTCCAGAGACCCTTACCTCCGTAGGCGATGACAGAATCTCCTTCCTGTTTAAATGTCCTTTTCATGTGGGCCATTAAGAAGCCAAAAGGGATGTCACAGCCTCCTATGGCAGACAGGGTCCCTGGCTCCCCCTTACGGAGGTAAGTATCTCTGGAAGTAGGGGGTCCCCGGTGCTGAAATTAATGCAGTTAAGCTCTGGAGACCCCCAGCTTCAATCCTGTAATAAATACAACATTGCAAAGTGATAAATGTTTAACTCTCTCAATAATTTTTCTCTATGTATAGAAAATAAATGTCCTTTTCCTTTAATTTAATTTCGAGAATGGTGTCAATGTATTTCCAATCATGTAACACAAGGTAATTACATAGTTGCTTATATAGTTACATAGTAGTTGAAGTTGAAAAAAGACAGTATGATCATATCGAGTTCAACCTACAGTATGTTAAATTTAGACAACAGATACTTATTCAATATTTATATTTACAGAATATTGATCCAGAGGAAGGCAAACAAAAAAAACAAGTGAAAAATTATCCAATCAACCTCCTTCTTATGTTTACGTATTTAATATATCTCTGTATACATTTCCTTTCTAAAAATGTCTAACCTTAAAGATTTCTATTGTATCTGCCATGAGTCTCCATGGGTAATGAATTCCACATTTTAACTGCCTTTACAGTAAATAACCCTTTACTACAGTATTTTGCTGGGGAAATCCCAATCCAACTTTAGGGGATAACTCCATGTCATTTGTACTGTACTTGGGGTGAATAGTTCTTTTGAAAATTCCTTATATTAACCTTGAATATATTTGTAAATAGTGTTCACATCCTCTCTTAGACACCCCTTTTCTAATGTAAACATACTGTACAGTATCTAATTTAACTAGCCTTTTCCCATGTCTGGTCTCCCACCCCCTTTATTAATTTGGTGGCTCTTTTCTGTACTTTTTCTAGTTCCATATTTTTTTTTATGGAGTGGTGCCCAAAACTGTACTCCATATTCAAGTTGTGGTCTTAATAGGATTTGTTGTTTAAATTTAGCATACTGTACTTTGAACTTGATGGCCGTTTGTCTTTTTTCAGCCTAATCTACAATGTAGATACAGTATGTAACTAATAATTTATACAGTGGTAAAATTATGCTTTCCTACCTTCCATTCATACAATGTTTTTGTAACTTTTAGGAAATCACAAATTCTAGATTATTCACAGCGACAGCTTGTCCAGTTCTTCCCACCTTTCCTTTGTCCTATGAATTTACACGAGCAACTATGGAAAAAAAGTGAAGAAATGTATAGAAAAAATACACAGAATACTGATATTAGGGACTCAACTATTAACTCTGTTTAATTTTTGAAGATGGTAAACTGTGTATCAATGAACTGGCTTCATTATGGAAGTGTTACGTCTTTTGATACTTCAATATCACTGAAAACAATTGAACTGTGGAGGTAATGTTGCCATTACATATCTCGTGTGTATAGGAACTCCTAAAGGAATATTTCCTTGTCAGAAAGTCATGTTGTGATGACAGACTTCAATTATTGATGGATGTGCTTGGAGAAATTATTAAACTGCAATTCTTCTGACAAATCCATGAGAAGCATACATTGTTGATCTGTTGTGCTATATTTGTAAAGAAGAGATGTTTATTATTAATATTTATGCAATATCCTCTCGACAGGACCCTGAAAATATTACAGAGATCCATGCTGAACTCCTAAAGAACAGGATCATTAGAGCATACTATTCAGTGCTGGGGGACCATGTTCGTGGTATCTCTATGAATGCATGTATGCTCTGCTGTGTATAATTCATCACTGTTGTCTGTGGATCTCATTTTTAAACAGTACTTAAAAAAAAGAATGTGTCATAACATTTGCAGACCAAGTGATTCATCCGGTTCAACAGGAATCCAAAATCTATTATTTTTTTTGTCTTAAAGATATAATGCAAACAACACTGTTTTCCTTGGATATATTCACTGATCGCCTATAACGTTCAATGTGACAAAATTCTGTTTCTGAGTTTTTATTCACCTATCTCCTACAGCTGGAGTTTAACAAGCGTTAGAGGAAACATCGACCTCTAGAAAAACAAATAATATAATCATGATTACAATCTTCATATGCTCCAAACCAGTGAAACACCAATAGGTCCCAATCTTTATGGAAATGTAACTTAAAGGGGAAAATCGCTTCTAGGACTAAAGCATACAACTGACAGTTACATGTTTGTAAGGTTACTGTGTGATTGATGCCTTTTGTTTTACAGTACCTAAATCTGTATTTGCAAACAATATTTAAAAGTGAACTTATACATATAATGATCTGAGACTTGGTGTGCTTTGATTTTCTCTGAGTAGTCTGTTTCGTGTAATGTCACAGTGTGTTTTGAAAGTGATTAGACATCTAGAGCTCCATATCTCTCCCTCCCATCTTTATTGGCTGTCTGATAAAGACATGGTGAGCGAAGGATAAATAAAACACTTGATTGACAAACACTTAAGAACGTCCTTAAGAACTAACATTTGTAATTGATTTGCCATAAATGAAACCAGCGAAATATTTGCTATTGGCATGATTAGATTTGTTTAGGGAAGCTAATTAGATGGTTAAGTTGCACAAAAGGCTGTTTTGTGGCCAAGAACGTGGTGATGCACCTTCAAAGCAGATCATCCCTCACTATGTCTAAAATAGTCATTCTGTAAGTTACAGTACTCATTGTTACATTACTGTACTGTTACAGTACCAATAATAATACTGCACAGGAGGATGCAAAAACAAAGAGAATACAAAGGTACTCTCAAAAAAGAAATCCAGTTCGTTGCACACCACCCAACAGTGGGGGGTGACAGGGTGAAGTCAGGTACTGATAATTATGACTGGGAAACATACATCTGAGTCCTTCATCCAGCACTCAGAAGGTTAACCCAGTAAGAATACTTGGGCAATCAGGAAGTAAGCTGAGACAGCTTGATAAGGAAGCTACTGCTTGTAGTAGGTGGCTGACTCAGACTACAGAGCTGTCCTGTGCAAGCTCCTATCCAGAAGTATTTCCTAAACTCTCTCTAGGGACAGAGATTCTCAAACAAAGATACAGTAAGGACTTAAAGATTGTACATACCTATTGTGGTATATTTTTAAGGGTTGGGAACTGGACAAAGCCAGCCCGATGAGTTTTGTTTTGCCTAAAAGGGACAGTGTGCCCAAATGTTTATTTGTGTTGTGGAGAATTTATAACCACTCAACATTTGGTTTACCCTGAAACTGCACGTGTGGACTATTGTCTGACCTCGCCTACAGGCCACCCTGCCACAGGGGGATAATATATAACTTTTATTAGTAGAGGGGTTACATAAAACATATAACTGTATAAAATATGAACAGTGATTAAAAATATATAAAACGTATAGGCGTTATTGCCACCTAAACTTCTTACTAGTACTGCTTGAAAAAATAACAAGATAAGAAGCAGAGCATTGAATGGAGGATAGTGTTGGAATACCGTCTCAGAAAGAGATAATGGGCAAATGCAGCCTAATGAGTGTAAATAACACAATGTTAGTAGGTGGGTCGCATAACATCAAGATAGGTGATCAAATAGGGTCACCAAAAAGGGTGAAGCCTCAGAGGGGAATATAATAGCTGGTAAATACACGAAATGAATGAATACACCCGTATGTGAATAGACCAGCAAAAGCCTTGATATAAAGTTAGCAGCACTACACAAGACTTATAATTGTATAGTGAATAATCACACCATGTATAAGAAACGTGTGTCCTAGCATCTAATACACAGTGGATGTCAATATAACACAGTGATAGTAGCTGTATGTGCAATCAGAGGATATAGTGTGCCATAACCAGCAAACTCACTGCCCTGGCTGTAAAAGGATAAGTCAGATGGTCAATACACCATCTAGTGCACAGGGCACACGACACCAGGATAAGTAGCAGGCCTCAAAAACTCAAAGGTGGCAAAAAAACCACGAGATAACATTAAAACAGACCCATGATGGTGTCTGATGACATAAATGACGTGCCCAACGCACGTTTCCCTCCAACTAAGCAGCTTCATCAGGGGAAAAATTAGTGAAGGGCTCAGCAAACAAAGTATTTAATGGGAGCAGTTTCCATGGTTATACATGCACAGTGCTGATTGGAGCTGATCGTGCATGTGTAGATTGAACATTAGCGATCAGACAGTGCACATGTGCAAAGAGATAGAAGTACCTGTAAGGCAAGTGTGCCCTGTTGGGATCATCTCAGGATGGGAGGATCACACAAAATGATTTTCATTATTGATGCTTAGGATGTAGCATAGTGTAACACAAGTACAGTAACCAAAGGTATCGGAGGGAGTAAAGAATACTTTGTGGGTCTGCGTTCAGTATACTTAGGAAGGCCACCTTGAGAAAGCGTCAGTGTGACGCGAAACGATCGTCGGTGGGCGCACACTCTTTGATATCACTCCGCATCGTAGTGCGGCGGGAGCGGACATTAGCGAGTAACTCCCCTCCGCAGCTTTAGTGAGGAGAGCTGTTATACCCTATTATATGCACCTGGTTAGTCTACTCCACTCGGCAGTTCTTGTTCTGTGGTGTTCATTAATACACCACGCCGAGTGGATCCCTGTAGCATACATTTCTGTGGAGCTGAGACCTGCCTGCACTAAGAGGCATATATTTGTTCAGACTCCAATATAAGGTCAGAATATTTTGCCATGGCTAACTGACTTTGCTATATGATCACTATTATATTACACTGATCAGGGTCACATATTTGTATACCACTCACTGGGGGCCTTATATTATATCGTGGGTACACCCAATAGCTTAATTACTAAGCAACCGCTCCCACCACAGAGTAAGAGAGCAATATGTTTTCACCCTTTGAGCCTATAAATTCATTATTAAATACTGGATTTTATTAGAATAGGATCAATGTATAATACATCTAATATTGCTCTGATCTGGCTCTGGTATTTGGATGAATTTACATACCACTGTCAGCCTGATGAAAGGAGATTTTGATTGTTAGAAATAAAAACAATGAACATGTGGCTCCCTACTCATCAATTACTCATCTCTAGCTACACTGTAGCCCAGTTGGTGATATTATTCAAGCTTTTAATCTGCGTTGCATACATGGACTACCTTTAAATGTCACTTTTGTATACATAGTATGAATACAATCGATCAGGCTATATTAAGCCTTAAGTATTCACCTTTTTAAGCTACATTAAATTTATTTGGCTGGAATATTAAAAGCATCTCTCAATCAGTGGGGTGCTTTGATCTTCCGCACCCCTCACGTTAGCAAATCCTGTGTGACAATTTAGTCAGGTGTGGTTCGGATGGTGTTTGAGGTTTTTATTTTAACATATACTTACACCACACCTTCCAGATTCATGGATTAAATCACCCTGAGGCAACTCTTTAAAATCCAATTAGCTTGGGTTGCCAGTCCTTATCAGTCCCTCTGTAAACCACCCCAATCACTGCGGTGATTAGGAGGTGCGCTGTTTAATTTTTTTTTATTATTTTTAAGTTTTACTTCATACATTCATACCACTACCTCATGAGTGCTAGTTATATAGGGGCCTTTTTCACCTGTCTAGGCGAGAGTATTTCTATCCAGGATGGGACGATCACACAAAATGATTTTCATTATTGATGCTTAGGATGGAGCATAGTGTAACACAAGTACAGTAAGCAAAGGTATCGGAGGGAGTAAAGAATACTTTGTGGGTCTGCGTTCAGTATACTTAGGAAGATTTAGATGGTTGAATGTAGTATATACAGATGTAGCAAGACTTACAGTCCGTGATGCTGGCGACAGTGTCTGCCACAATGGAGCTTGTGAATGGGACCCCCCACATCGTTAACTCACCGGTGCCCTGACCGCTGGGGTCCTGTGACTGCATTTGGCAGCGACACCGACAACACAAGCGTACTACATCTGTAGATATTTTATATGCAGTTTTCGTTTATACTGCAATCTGTTCATTTCCATGGGTTCTGGGTAAGAACTGCATCTTAAATAACACGTCATTTTTGTTCTTGGAGAATACTATGAGCTAGGAAGCCAGCGTTCCCCACCGATTAACAAATAATATTTCTACATTTCAACGTTTTTCACTCCCTCTTGTTTTAAACTAGTCTGAGCAGAAATGTGCATCTTTACTTACTGTCAGTGCTAATTATACTGCTTACATTTATATTTGTCACATACCACCATTATCGTGCTGCAAAATGGATTTTAATGCTTACAGTGGTTGGAACTAAATTGATGGGTAAACCTATGATAATTTCTGTTTACATGTCCATAACAAAAATGTAATAATCTATTATTATACAGTAGTGTCAAATTGTTTGGAAACAAAAGGTACAAAATGTGGCAACATTTTTTTTAATTTGATTTCTTTCGTTACTGCTGTATTACTGGTGAAAAAAAAACGTACATTATTTTAATTTCGGCTAGCCAGTTATAATGGCAAATGAGATATAAAGAATGGTGTACATTAATTAAATTGCTGGCAGTGTTTTCTTTAGTGATATGACGGGTTTTGGGAAAGAGAGCGTTCTACTGCATGTCATTTTTATTTAACCTAAATGGAGTAATTTATTTGAAATGCTGCAGTGGTTTATCAGTCACCTAAAGGTATATTTGTGTATCATGTGCTAAGAGTAAGGGGGCAACGCACTAAGCTTCGAGCTTTCGCGCTGGCCTGAAAAAAAATTGCACGTCCGATAAAAAGTGAAGCCGGCGGCGCGATTCACTAAGGCCTTGAGCCCATTTTCTATCAGACGTGCCAAAAACTGGCCTATTGTGCGTGCAAGGTTTTTTCCCCCTGCTTGCGCACTGAAACTTCACGTACGCTAGCTGATAGAAAAAAAAGCCGCCTGTAACACATTTGCATGGAGATTCTGCATCTCCATGCAAGGCTGTTACAGGCGATCGTACACAAAATAAATACATTTTAATAATAGTTTACATGAGCAGGGGGTCTCCGGAGCTGAACCGCATTACTTCAGGAGATACAGGCCCCTTTATGGGGCATGTATGTATGTATATACATACATACATATATGTATATGTATATATGTATATGTGAAAAACTCTGTGAAGAAACACCCACATTAAAACGAAAAAATTTACATCAAAATGAACAACAAGCTTTAGACGAACTAAGCAAAAATAAAAATGTGGTCATAAGACAGGCAGACAAGGGGGGTGGGGTAGTCTTGCAAAATAGGGATTCATACATACTAGAAGCCAAACGCCAACTAGATGATGAAGTTTATTACGTCAAGTTGAATGAGGATCCCCTAATTGACTTTCAAACAATTAAAGGCGCTTTTGTTAGATGCCCAGGTAAAAAATGTAATAAGTAAATCGGAATTTGAATTCCTATATAAACGTCATCCAAGGACTCCAGTCTTTTATCACATACCGAAAATTCATAAGGATCTAAAGGCACCCCCAGGAAGACCCATAGTATCGGGTGTGGAGTCAATGACGTCCAGCGTGTCCCAGTATGTGGATTCTTATTTACAACCAATTGTGGCAGAATTGAGGTCACACATCAGGGACTCGCTGCATGTCATTGACCTCATTTCCAACATCCCCTGGAAGTCCACATACTTGTGGGCTACGTGTGATGTATCATTCCTCTACACGTGTATTGACCATGAAAAAGGTATACAAGCCATTGACACATTTCTAGAGACAGATACCAAACTGGAACATGTACAAAGGGAATTTATTATAAAGGCGATAAGATTCATCTTAGAACACAATTATTTCCTGTTTGAAGACCAGTATTATCTCCAGGTTTGTGGAACGGCCATGGGCACGAGATTTGCCCCCAGCTACGCGAACCTATGGGTCTGTGGGAGAGTATCCATGTGTGGGACAATGCAAGGCTGGGGGCGGGACTTGTGTTCTATGGCCGTTTCATTGATGACCTAATATTCATATGGGATGGTCCAGAACAGGAAGTAATAGATATTCTTTCCACATTCAATAATAATACAATGGGGTTGAGGTTCACATCCGAGATCAACAAATCCATCATCACCTTTCTTGATTTAGAACTTAGTGTAGACAATAAGAATAACATCATCACAAAAACATTTTTTTAAAAAGTGTCCGCCAATGGATATATTCACAACAACAGTAATCATTATGGCAAATGGCTTGAAAACATCCCCCGTGGTAAGTTTTTAAGGGTCCAGAGAAATTGTTCTCTGGACTCTGATTATCTGACCCAGGGGGATGTTTTAGTCAATAAATTTATCAACAAAGGATATGACAAGAACATCATCATTGACACATTCAAACAAGTAGGGACATTAGATAGAGTTGATCTATTACATAAAAGTAAATCCAAATTTGCTAAGAATCAGATAGTGGAAAATAAAATAGAAAACAAATTTGAGGTACCATCATTCAAAACTCAATATAATAACTCATTTTCTAAAATAAAATCTATATTAAATTCCCATTGGAACATATTGCGGAATGATCCAATAATTGGACATAAATTACCTAGTAGGACACCAGTGGTTTTCAAAAAAGCAAGGAACATCAAATCCATTCTAGCACCAACTAGATTAAAAAACACACTAGTCACCTGTGAATGTAAAAATCAAATGAATGGAAATTTCCAGTGTAAACGCAGTAGATGTATTACTTGCAAACATTTAAAAACATCGAATTCCATTGCTTCTGCTTCAAATGGATCCACTCATTCCATTCTGGGTCATATCAATTGCCTAACCAGTTTTGTGGTTTATGCCATCATGTGCCCATGTGGGCTACAATATATTGGCCGGACAGCACGAGCCCTGAGTACTAGGTTCTTAGAACATCGTAGAAACATAATCCATGGGCTACAAACTCATAGTCTGTCACGTCACTACCAATTAAAACATAACAAAGACCCAGCAACACTTAGTATACTGGGAATAGAACATATAAAATCAACTTTATTGAGTGGCGACAGACATAAATGCCTAAACCTTCGTGAAACATACTGGATTTATGTTTTAAATACACTAAGTCCATCCGGGTTAAATGACTGCATAGATGTAAGTACAGTCATCTGAGGGTCGTTTCCCACAAGACATTGAAGTGGAGGTCTGGGTTTGAACATGCTAGTCATGTTCCCTCCATATCTGTCTCGGGGAGTGTCCTTTCTAGATCTGTTCAGTTCCACATAATATAATCATTACTAGACACATTTTAGATACACATTTATTCACATTCACATAGGAAAAATATCCTAACAACAATTAGTTGGACAAACAAGAATCAGTAATATACTGGGTATTGATTAATGAGCACGTATATTTGATATATATTTACGATTCACACACTATAAAAACCATATTATCTAATCAAAATTTAATTAATTATTAACAAGCACATTGAAGATTTAATTATTTTGAGCACAATCCATTACACATTTATTTTATTTAATTATTCACCCCTTTTTTATAAACATTTAATTTTTCATTATTATAATAGCACAAATATACACCTTAGGGACCCTTGGTCAGCAACTACACATGTGCCGTAATGCATTTGCTTTTCATTTTGTCATACAGGTGACTGTGGGATACAAAGTCCCAGTTTGCAGTTCTCCTGGTTCTTTTGCTAAATAGATAGAGTTAATTTATCCTTGAGACCACTAATATGATAGTCTATTAGACATCTAAGAAGAGGCTAATTATCTCCCATCAATATATTTA
Source organism: Ascaphus truei (assembly GCA_036426205.1). Lineage (NCBI taxonomy): Eukaryota > Metazoa > Chordata > Amphibia > Anura > Ascaphidae > Ascaphus > Ascaphus truei. Next base: position 8,777 of record WSYH01003555.1, on the reverse strand, counting down.
ATGTATATATTCATATAATGATTTAAGAATGTTCATCATTTGATCTCCATAAACATCCCAAATCATTCCTTTCAGGAAATTCATTTCTTCAAATTTAATATTTTATCATGCTATAGGTCCTATTAGCCCATGTCTGGAGTCTCATACATACCCATTTAGGGTGGATAGGGGACACAGACATTTAGGATTCTAATCCAACACTATACCATTATTGTTTATTGTTGTAATCATTGTCTCCATATGTAGATAAGAACATTCACGTCTGCAAGTATTTCCACTAAGAAGGACACCATATTGATTTTATAGTAAAATATATTGGGGGGTCACTCACAAATTAGTGACAATTTACATTGGTTACCCACCCATAATTACAATAATTTCATTGCAGTCTTGAATGTATTTTATCGATAGTAGTCTATGAAGATCTAAAAACTGTTCATATATACTACATGTATTAAATGAATTGTAATTTGATTTTATGTATTTGATATTATTATTTATTTATTAATTTTTGATCTAGTATACTAATTGTTGATGTAAGGTTGTCATGTATTATGAACAGGACACTGATTGTCTTCTTTTAATGTGTGTTCCTTTAACCAATACAATTCAGGTGTTTTTATTTTAGTAATTTAGGTACTAATTGGTTGATTGACTCATAACTATATAAATAGTCTGACGTAGATTTGTCAGATATCCCCTGATGAAATCACCGTAGAGTGAAGAAACGCGTAGGGGAAAGTGTTTTCTAGCTGCTGCTTCACTGCTGGTATATTTTTATACTCATTCAATACTGCCCATTCACCACGGACCACTTGTGGGACATTAGAGAGACTTTTCTGATCAGCCCCTGCGTTGTGGGGTCACGAGCAACAGACCTCATATCCGGAATACACTGATAGTGTGGAGGACTTCCGGGTCACACTGTGGCGGTCTCATTCCTGTATCCCCTGTTGGATGTCGGTTTGGAAGAGCTGGGACTACACAGACGGAGAGATTGGCGTGCAAACAGAGGCATATCGTGGGCGGTTGGCGAATGAGTATACTCATTACATGCTTTTATTTTTCATTTGTTTGCGAGTTTGCATTTGTTGGTTCTATTCATTTTTATTAAATTGTAATTTTTCATGCTGCACTAGGATCGGGCGCTTTCTTTTCTTGTTGTTCGATGAATATATATATATATATATATATATATATATATATATATATATATATATATGTAACGGTGTTTCTGGCCCGGCCTGACCCACCCAATCTCACATTGGCCCCTGTGGTCTAACCGGACCCCATTACAGTGTAGATATGCCTGATGGTGCACCTGTTGGCTACAGGACTCCTGAGTCTCCCGCATGATGGTGTGTGGGGAGGACCCGTCAGACAGGCAGCTGAGGTAGTGTGTTGAGTCTCACCTAGTTCCAGTGCAGCGCCTCCACCTCAACAGGGTCCCTGCGTCCGCATGGGGATGATCCTGTTGAGGAACTCCTCCGTGGTGCTCCTCTCTGTACACTCATTCCACAGATGTACACGAGAGGGTTTCTGAATGAACACATCTTTATTGAATGATGTGGGCTAGCTGCCCCTCGCAGTTGAGACTTAGCCTCTCATGATTCTCCACGCTGCTTCCCTTCAAAGGTGATTCTTTACTTTAATAGGGATTCCCTATCCCCGCAGGGATCACTATCCTGTGCCAGGTCCCTGGACACAGTCTCCTCTGGAGTTACCGCAACTCTTCCTCTCAGCAGAACTCAGGTCTCATACCAAGACTCTCCAGCAACTCCTACTGGGCTTGAACTAGAACTAAGAACTGTACAGCAACTAACTTTTGAGCACAGTGCTGTGCCTTATGTACTTTCTGAGGCTGACACACCTCTGACATCACTAACCATGGAGTCAGAGCATGTGACCAGTCCCAGCCATACACAGGGCACCCCACCAGGGTGTGAGGGTAAACCTCCATAATTACTGCTGGCATGCCCACACTTACCAGGCCTTACTGCCAACAGGAGAGATGACTGTAGGCATTTTACATGACCGCTACATATATTATTAAGGTTATGGTGGGTAAAAAAAGTGACGAAAACCCTCCACAGTAAAGCATAAAGCAACTGTAAATATTACTGTATGCTCATTTGCATGTCTTAGACAGGTCTGCAACCCTGTCTTTCCCCATTATCACCCAGCATACAGCGCTTCCACTGCAGCAAGGGATTCTGAGAAATGACATGCAAATGAGCACTTAGTGCCACCTTTTGTTTCAAGCTCGTATTACACAAGCAAAACAGCATGCATTGGCTTGAGGATTTGCTTGTGTAATACGAGCTTGAGACAAAAGGTGGCACTGAGTGCTCATTTGCATGTCATTTCCCAAAATCCCTTGCTGCAGTGGCAGCGCTGTATGCTGGGCGATAATGGGGAAAGACAGGGTTGCAGACCTGTCTAAGACATGCAAATGAGCACACAGTAATATTTACAGTTGCTTTATGCTTTACTGTGGAGGTTTTTTGTCACTTTTTTTACCCACCATAACCTTAATGTTACGCTGTGCTCACCACGGACCAGGAGGGACCCCGAAACTGAGGTGAGATGGGTAACAAACTGCACCCACAGCTACGGGGACACGCCTGGAAAGTGGAAAATAGGCGTCTGGAACCGTCTGGGAGCATAAAATAAAGTAAGATACTCGCCAGATGAGAAGGGAGGTTCCAGAAGATAGGTGGTACAGAGAGCCTGGGGTCCAGAGCCTGGAGGTAGGTCGGAATCCGCAAACCGAGGTAAAGGGGTCGGGGAGTCCAGAAGGTCAGGATACAAACCAAGGGTAGAAGACCAGAGCGGATCCACAGCCAGGCCGGTTTGGTACGCAAGTGATCACTAAGGAGACAAAGAGACAGGAACTGAGGCAGGCACGACCGTGGTTAACACAGGTCATACAAAGCTATGCTCAGCCAAAGAATGAATGGCTGAGCAAGGTATAAGTAGGAGGAGAGACCAATAGAGAGAGGGGGAGTAACGAGGGAGCGGCCCCAGGGAAGATGGGTATTGGTAGGGAGAACTTACCACAGCTGCGCGCGGCCTCAGCTGGGGGCGGGAACTCCCCCTGAGGGAGGACGTAAAAGTCCTTGGCCGTGCGCGCGCATGCACGAGATCAGTAGTCGTCGCGGGGAGCGGAGGAGCAGGAAGATCTCGCCGCGGCGGCGAGGAGGCAGAGCTGGAGCGGAGGTAAGCAAAGTCACGGGAGGAACCCCTTTAGAGAGAGGTGTTCCCCAGGACCTTACAGTACCCCCCCTTTGAGGAGCGGCCTCAGGACGACTCCAATATGGCTTTTGGGGAAATTTGGAGTGAAAGAGTCTCAACAGTCGGGGGGCATGTATTTGATGGCAGGGTACCCAAGATCTTTCCTCTGGACCAAAGTCCTTCCAGTGAACCAGATATTGTACCGAACCCCTCCTCCTGGAATCCAGAATAGACTGAATTTCGAACTCTTCCTGCCCCTGAACTATGACTGGTTTAGGGTCAATCGGTGTCCTATGGAACCGTGGACTCTGGGACACAGGTTTCAGCAGTGACACGTGGAACACGGAGGGTATCCTCATGGATGGAGGAAGTACCAGACGATATGCCACAGGATTAATCCGTTCTATTACTGAGAATGTACCCAAGAACCAGGAAGCCAGCTTGTAGCTTGGAGTCTTCAGTCTAATGTTCTTGGAGGAGAGCCAGACCTTATCCCCTGGTTTGAAGACTGGTGCCTGATGACAGTGATGATCTGCCTGTGCCTTTTGTCTATGGGTTGCGTTTCTCAAAGCCTCTTGGATCCTTTTCCAAGATTCCTCAAGATCCTTGATTCGGTCATCGGTTGCTTGAACCCCGGAAGGAACTGAGGTGATGGGCAGCTGGCCCGGGTGAAAACCATAATTAATGAAAAAAGGGGATTTCAACGTGGAGCTGTTCTTTAAAGAGTTATGGGAGAACGCTGCCCACGGAAGTAAATCTACCCAATTGTCTTGGCTGTCTGCGATGAAGCATCAGAGGTATTGCTCCAGAGTCTGGTTCGTTCTCTCGGTTTGCCCATTTGTTTGGGGATGATACCCGGACGAAAAATGGAGGGTGATATCCATCCTGCGAGCGAAGGCTCGCCAAAATTTTGAGACAAATTGTGTACCTCGATCAGATACAATGGAAAGAGGAACTCCGTGAATGCGGAATATTTCTTTGACAAAAATGTCTGCCAGGGTAGGGGAATTGGGTAGGCCTTTGAGAGGAATGAAATGGGCCTGCTTGGAAAAACGATCCACGACAACCAAAATGGTGTTCATCCCTTTAGAGGTTGGAAGTTCCACCACAAAGTCCATGGACAGATTACTCCATGGGCGTTCTGGTATAGGGAGGGGTTGTAAAAGGTCGTACGGCTTTTTACGAGCGGTCTTAACCTGGGCGCAGATTGGACAAGTTTTTACGTACTCTGAGATGTCCTGCAGCATGCTTGGCCACCAAAAGGTACGACCAATAAGGCCAGAAGTCCTGCTAATGCCTGGATGACCGGCTGACCTAGAAGAATGACCCCACTCAAGAATCTTCTTAAGGAAGCGTGGAGCTGCATACAGACGGCCGACCAGCACCTTAAGGCCCCTCGGGAGATTAGACTGTGCTGCCATGACATGATCCAGGATATCAAAACAGTTGGCCGAAACAATATATTTGGAGTGTAAGATTGTTTCGGAGATAACCTCGGAATTGTCCTCAAACAGGAATTGACGTGAAAGTGCTTCTGTCTTTTGATTTTTTGAACCAGGAATGTAAGATATGAGATAATTAAATCTCGAAAAGAAAAGAGACCATCGAGCCTGACGCGCCCCAAGGCGACGTGCGCTCTCAATGTAAAGTAAGTTTTTATGATCAGTAAAGATCGAAATGGTGGTCTCCGTTCCCTCCAGAAGATGTTTCCATTCCTGAAGGGCAAGTTTAATAGCCAAGAGCTCTCTGTTTCCGACGTCATAGTTCCGTTCTGCCGAAGATTTTTTTTGAAAAGAACCCACAGGGATGAAGTTTGGCCTGTGGGGACTGTCTCTGAGAGAGAATGGCGCCAGCACTGACGTCGGATGCATTTACTTCTAGGGTAAAGGGAAGCCCGGGATCAGGGTGACACAAAATAGGAGCAGAAGCAAAAGATTTTTTGAGGGAGTCGAAAGCTTGGAGAGCTACAGGAGACCAGACTGCTGTGTTAGCTCCCTTTTTGGTGAGGGCCGTAGTGGGGCCACGATAGAAGAAAAATTTGTGATAAATTTACGATAGTAATTCGCAAATCCCAAGAATCGCTGTATGGCTTTCAGGGAAGTGGTTGTGGCCATTCTAAGACAGCTTTGAGTTTGACTGGATCCATAGAGAAGCCAGTGCTAGAAATGATATATCCAAGAAAAGGAATGGAAGAAAGATGAAAAGAACATTTCTCTAGCTTAGCATAGAGATTGTTCTCCCGAAGGCAGGACAGGACTAATTTGGTGTGTTGAATGTGATCAGAGAGGGATTTGGAAAAAATAAGGATATCGTCAAGGTATACGATAACAAAGCTGTCGAGGAGATCACGGAAGATCTCGTTGACAAACTCCTGTAAGACCGCCGGGGCATTGCACAGGCCGAAAGGCATGACTAGATATTCGTAGTGCCCATCCTGGGTGTTAAAGGTGGTCTTCCATTCGTCGCCCTGACGGATGCTGACAAGGTTATAGGCTCCGCGGAGATCAAGTTTGGAAAAAATTGTTGCCCCCTGTAAACGATCGAAGAGTTCGGAAATAAGTGGCAGGGGGTAACGGTTCTTGATCGTAATTTTGTTAAGACCTCTGTAGTCAATACAGGGGCGCAAGGAACCATCCTTTTTCTTAACAAAAAAAAATCCAGCTCCAGCTGGAGATGAAGAATTGCGGATGAAACCCTTCCTCAAATTATCCTGGATATACTCGGTCATGGCCTTGGTCTCGGGTATGGATAGGGGGTAAGAACGGCTCTTGGGTAAGGTAGCACCGGGAAGGAGCTCAATAGGACAGTCAAAGTCTCTATAGAGAGGTAACAATTCAGAACGTACCTTATCAAAAACGTCCGCCAGGTCCCAGTAGACCGTTGGAAGGGAAGTTTTGTACTCTACGGGTAATTCCACTCTGGCTAACATCCGTTTGGGGGGGAAGACAGGTCTTAAGGCACTGGGGGCTCCATCGTATGGGCTCCTTACCAACCCAATCTAATTGTGGATTATGAAGTTGCAGCCAGGGGAGTCCCAGGATTAAATCTACCGATGGAGTGTGGATCACGTCCGAGAAAATCTTCTCTTGGTGACCGTCCTCCATGGAGAGGGATAGAGAACAAGTCTCTAGGGAAAAAAGGCTGGTTGGAGTGGACACCCGTCTATGGCCTCCAGACCAACTGGAACAGCCTTAGATTGGAAGGGAATCCCATTCCTATAGGCAAAACTCTGATCAATAAAGTTCCCCTGAGACCCAGAATCTATAAATGCAGAAGCGGGGATCAGGGAGTTATTCCAGGCCAGAGAAAAAGGCAGCATTATACGATTGGGAAGTATTTTAGAAGAAGAAAGAGGAGAAGAGATTACACCCAACGAGACCCTCTCATACCTTATTGGGTCCTGGCGTTTCCCAGTCGCAGAGGACAGCTTACCAACAGATGACCGGGATGACCGCAGTAATGGCACAGTTCACCATCTCGTCGGCGCTGTCTCTCAGACACGGATAGCCGATGACCTCCGAGCTGCATAGGTTCGGGCTCATCCATGGGTTGGGGGACGTAATGGACGAGACTGCGGCTGGAAGACCGGGAGGAGTTGGTACGAGGAAGAGTGCGTTCAAGTCTCCTCTCTCGTAGCCCCTGGTCCATGCGGATGCAGACCGCAATGAGATCATCCAATCTGGTTGGTCTCTCCATAGTGGCCAGCTGGTCCTTGATGGCATCCGACAGACCCTGCCAAAAAGCTGCTGATAGTGAGCCATCATTCTAGAGGTCTCTGCCGCGATGGTCCGGAAGTCCAAAGCTTACTCGGCGACAGGACGAGTACCCTGGGAAATATGGAAGAGAGAAGAATCTGCCATAATTTGACGACCAGGCGTATCGAATACTTGCCTGAATTCTAGAAGAAAGCGAGAATAGTCATGCGTCATGGCAGGCTCCCGCTCCCAGATGGGGGATGCCCAGGCTAGGGCCTTTCCATTCAAGAGAGACATAATATAGGCCACCTTTGAACGAGCAGTGGGGAAGCGCAAAGGAGATAATTCAAATTGCATCTCGCACTGATTAAGAAACCCTCTTCACTCGTGGGGATCCCCTGCATAGCGGTTGGGAGCCGGGAGACGAGGATCCACAGCCACGGGAAGAACCGGGGAGGGAAACGCCGCAGCTTCCATGGCAGAGGAGCCTGGAGAAGGTTGCATCGAGGAGAGTCTAGAGAGCTCCTGCATCATGGAGGCAAGCTGCGCCTCTAGCTGGAGAAGTCGCTGCATGGGGCTTGGTTGCTCAACCTCTTCGGGGTCCATGTCTGTAGGGCTGAGCAGAATGTTACGCTGTGCTCACCACGGACAAGGAGGGACCCCAAAACTGAGGTGAGATGGGTAACAAACTGCACCCACAGCTACAGGGACACGCCTGGAAAGTGGAAAATAGGCGTCTGGAACCGTCTGGGAGTATAAAATAAAGTAAGATACTCGCCAGACGAGCAGGGAGGTTCCAGAAGATAGGTGGTACCGAGAGCCTGGGGTCCAGAGCCGGGAGGTAGGTCGGAATCCTCAAACCGAGGTAAAGGGGTCGGGGAGTCCAGGAGGTCAGGATACAAACCAAGGGTAGAAGACCAGAGCAGATCCACAACCAGGCCAGTTTGGTACGCAAGTGATCACTAAGGAGACAAAGAGACAGGAACTGAGGCAGGCACGATCGTGGTTAACACAGGTCATACAAAGCTATGCTCAGCCAAAGAATGAATGGCTGAGCAAGGTATAAGTAGGAGGAGAGACCAATAGAGAGAGGGGGAGTAACGGGGGAGCGGCCTCAAGGAAGATGGGGATTGGTAGGGAGAACTTACCACAGCTGCGCTAGATGTGCAGCTTGTGAGCGGTACACGCGCATCAGGCGTGTGCGCCGCGCGGGAGAGGCGTGCGCGGCCTCAGCTGGGGGTGGGAACTCCCCCTGAGGGAGAACATAAAAGTCCTCGGCCGTGCGCGCGCATGCGCAGGATCAGTAGTCGCCGCGGGGAGCGGAGGAGCTGGAAGATCTCACCGCTGCGTCGAGGAGGCAGAGCTGGAGCGGAGGTAAGCAAAGTCACGGGAGGAACCCCTTTAGAGAGAGGTGTTCCCCCGGACCTTACACTTAATAATTGTGGTGATTACCTAGTCTATAGTCTCAAAACCAGCTTAGCCATTACAACCAACCTCACACTGATGATACCCATCAAGGTTGAAACATGTCTGTGAGTGGGTTTAATGGCTTTGCATCTCATCTCAGCTTCTGTATAAAAGCTGTGTTTAAAACAGCATGCATTGGCTTGAGGATTTGCTTGTGTAATACGAGCTTGAGACAAAAGGTGGCACTGAGTGCTCATTTGCATGTCATTTACCAGAATCCCTTGTTGCAGTGGAAGCGCTGTATGCTGGGCGATAATGGGGAAAGACAGGGTTGCAAACCTGTCTAAGACATGCAAATGAGCATACAGTAATATTTACAGTTGTTTTATATATATAATGGACGAGACTGCGGCTGGAAGACCGGGAGGAGTTGGTACGAGG
>WSYH01003554.1:32260-65385 GCA_036426205.1 Ascaphus truei | reverse complement strand
TTTGTATATACAGTTGTGTGAAAAAGAAAGTACACCCTCTTTGAATTCCATGGTTTTACATATCAGGACATAATAACAACCATCTGTTCCTTAGCAGGTCTTAAAATTAGGTAAAAACAACCTCAGATGAACAACAAAACATTACATATTACACTGTCATGATTTAACAAAAATAAAGCCTTACACCTTCCAGGAGCCCTGCCTACAGGCTGCCCGATTATCTTGAGAAAGTCCAACTCGGATGAAACGCGTTGGTGCGTGGTCCTATCTATAATCTGACCATTAAAGCATGATATTTTTACCCATTCTTGGAGTTGCCCTCATCATTTGCGGTTGCTGACGCCCCCGCTGTGAGCTGTGCCCCTCTTCACCTCTACTGTTCTGTACTTACCTTCTGAGGGCTGCATGCTGGAGAATCCTCTCACCTGGATACCATGGATGGAAGGTAAAGGGCATAGCCCATCATTATTTACCTCCATTGCTGGACTATTATATGTGATTGCCCCAGGAGTGATTTGATGCACATTGGAGACGTGGTTTGGTAGCCGTGTGGGCACCAACGAGTCCTGGAGATCACCCTGTGAGGCTTACTATAGTCACCTATCATACATTGATCCTGGATATAGGATTCACTTATAAAAGGAGATTCTCCTTATGGGACCTGTGGAGGTGATGCACCAATTTACCACACAATACTTGCCCGATTATCTTCCCTGAATTGTCCCTGCCAGTAGCAATTCCTGCCCCTAAACGCTCCTACACCGTGCCCTCACAAGCAGAAATTCTGTGTTCTTCCCTCTTCAAAGGTAAGTATGACGCTTTGCTCATGGGGTGCTCACTACTCTATTCTGACCCGCTCTTGCCAAGAGTGATCTTCAGCCCTGAGACTCAGCAGGAAGCTCCTCTACAAACTGAGGCCTTGCAGCCACCTTGCCCTCCCACAGAAAGCGTAGCCAGTCTAGAACTTACTCCTACCTCTAGACCAGAATCCCCTCCAGTCCTGTCCCCAGGGAATACAGCCATAGGGACAACGTTGCCCCAATTAGTGAAAGCCCTAACCATGGTCTCCCAAGCGCAAAATTATAGGAAGCTGAAAGCATTCTCAGGGACAACAGCTATCCCCGGGCGAATCAAGGTGATTGACTAATGGCCCTGCTCTGAGGCGGCAAGGTGCCAGCGGATAATGGAGAGCCTCCAACCTCTGGCCTCCACCATGGTCAGTGCGTAGCGCGATCAGGACACTGATCTTTCCACTCACCAGATGGTGGATCTACTAGTTCAGATCTACGGCAAGGATGAAGAAGAAAGCGAACTGTGGTTCAAGTATTATGGCCTCAGACAAAAAGAGAAGGAAGTCTTGTCCGAATGTCTTCAACGTATTCAACTGGTACTTTGAAAGATGCGGATGTGCGACCTCATCCCAGCCTCAGCGGTTGACGAATACCGGCGAAAGCAATTTCGTCGAGGGGCCATCCCCACTCATCACATAGTGATCATGATCAGATGCTCGCTACTACAAGGACCTCCCCCTATGTTCCAGGGCATCTTGGGATTAGTAAAGGGGCATGAAACGTACACTCGGTTACATACTTCCCCGAAGGGCAAAGACTCCCACAAGGACGGGACCAAAGAAATACCAGTGCTGAGAGCAAAGGGGGTCAAAAGTGGAGAAGACCCTTCCACCTCAGAGGTGCCAGAGTCCGCTCCCAGGTCACCCGGCAGATCGGGCCCCGTTCCGGTTATAGCTGCTTCAACTGCGGTAAAGTGGGCCATGTCGCAAGGGTCTGTCTGACCCCCAGAAAACCCACTACTGGGGCCAAGTCCTTCACCGTACAAGTACAGCAATCATTCTCTTCCTTCCCGGGAGGACGGTGAAGAAGAGTCGGAGGCCCCCACGGAAGAGACCCTCCAACAAGATGCCTACAGCAGGTAAGACCCACTGCTATAATAAGAGTCATCGTGGAAGGCATCTATTCCTCTGCTTTAATGGACACTGGGTCCCAGGTGACCATTATTTACCAGACGTTCTATGATCAACACCTCAGCCACCTGCCCTTACAGTTGATGGAAAAGATGAAGTTGTGGGGTCTCAGCAAGGAGGATTATCCCATCGATGGAGTGCTAGCAGTGCAGATCAACTTATTGCAATTGAATACCAATCGGACTCACCCAATGAGAGTGGGAGCCCTGGTCTGTCCCGAGCCGCAAGAACACCTGAGTGCTCCCATCATATTGGGAACTAATGTTGATGTAGTGAGGTCTGTGATCCGCGCCAACCTCCAGGAGGCGGGTGAACTATCCCTGTCTACACTACAGATCCATCCAGCCCTCAAGGACAAATGTTATAAAGTCGCATCACAGGAAGAATACGGGGAGATCTTTAATCACGAGAAAGGATTGATAGAGATCCCACCTGTTGCAATATACAGATACAAAATATATTCAGTATACTGACTAATGCAATATACAGATACAAAATATATTCTGTTTACTGACTGTTGCAATATACAGATACAAAATATATTCTGTATACTGACTGTTGCAATATACAGATACAAAATGTATTCTGTATACTGACTGTTGCAATATACAGTACAGATACAAAATATATTCTGTATACTGACTGTTGCAATATACAGATACAAAATATATTCTATATACTGACTGTTGCAATATATAGATACAAAATATATTCTGTATACTGACTGTTGCAATATACAGATACAAAATATATTCTGTTTACTGAGTGTTGCAATATACAGATACAACATATATTCTGTATACTGACTGTTGCAATATACAGATACAACATATATTCTGTATACTGACTGTTGCAAGATACAGATACAAAATATATTCAGTATACTGACTGTTGCAATATACAGATACAAAATATATTCTGTATACTGACTGTTGCAATATACAGTACAGATACAAAATATATTCTGTATACTGACTGTTGCACTATACAGATACAAAATATATTCTGTATACTGACTGTTGCAATATACAGATACAAAATATATTCTGTTTACTGACTGTTGCAATATACAGATACAAAATATATTCTGTATACTGACTGTTGCAATATACAGATACAAAATATATTCTGTATACTGACTGTTGCAATATACAGATACAAAATATATTCTGTTTACTGACTGTTGCAATATACAGATACAAAATATATTCTGTTTACTGACTGTTGCAATACACAGATACAAAATATATTCTGTTTACTGACTGTTGCAATATACAGATACAACATATATTCAGTATACCGACTGTTGCAATATACAGATACAAAATATATTCTGTATACTGACTGTTGCAATATACAGCACAGATAACAATATATATTCTGTATACTGACTGTTGCAATATACAGATACAAAATATATTCAGTATACTGACTGTTGCAATATACAGATACAAAATATATTGTGGTTACTGACTGTTGCAATATATAGATACAAAATATATTCTGTTTACTGACTGTTGCAATATACAGATACAAAATATATTTAGTATACTGACTGTTGCAATATACAGATACAAAATATATTCTGTATACTGACTGTGGCAATATACAGTACAGATACAAAATATATTCTGTATACTGACTGTTGCAATATACAGATACAAAATATATTCTGTATACTGACTGTTGCAATATACAGATACAAAATATAGTCTGTTTACTGACTGTTGCAATATAAAGATACTGTACTGTATACTGTGACAAACGGCTTACTCCGGGGCTCCGCCGTCTGTCCGGGACTGTTAGAACACGGTCTTTTAGGGTAGGTTAAATGATGAGGCGTCACGTGCTGTTCCTTTAAACAGGCTATGCCTGTTTTTTTCAGTCCCAGGCACTGAGACTGCCACAGTGCATACAATAGAAATACAGCAAAACAAAAAGCTGCTCACCTGAGCGATAACTTAACCTAGATCTTCCCTGACTCAGGGTTGGAAGTGGCTTGTCCACTTCCACCAACAAAATAAGTAACTTTGCAGTCTTAGACAAACGAACAGAATGATTAACCCTGTTTGGGGAGAGGCTCCTTCCCCTCTCTACTTCATCAGCCTTCCTGCCTCCAGGCTCTTGGGGGAGAGGGGAGAGGAAACAGGAAATAGGTCTTAAGTACCTGATTTCTAATTAGCATGACAGGTGACAGAAGTCAGGCAGCAGACAAACTCTGGTCTGGATCACTCATCCCTCAGTTCCAGCACTTGCCAAACTGTGGGATGAAGTGCATGTATATGAGGCTGCACTGTTCAGCCTAAACAGGACAGAAACTGTTCAGTATCCTGGGAGCCCTATATATGGAATTTATTATCATCCCCTGGTTTCTGTCACATATCCTCCCGCCCAGCTCAGACCCCGAGGGATGAGCGACCATGGATATTAGGGTGTGCATCCTTGACAACCCATCGGCATTGCCATGTTTGTGCCCTGACCTGTGTTCCACAGAAAATGTATAGGGTTGTAGGCTTAGGAACCACCTGGTCACTCTAGCATTCTTCTCCCTGTTTTGACACATCCAGGTAAGGGGTGCATGATCTGTGACCAACCAGAATTTTCTCCCCAACAGATAGTATTTGAGCGTCTCTACAGCCCACTTTATTGCGAGACACTCTTTCTCGACTATGGAGTAATTTTTCTCCTGGGGATTTAGTTTCCTACTTAAATAAAGGATGGGGTGCTCCTCACCTTGAGACTCCTGGGAGAGTACCGCCCCCAGCCCTACCTCAGATGCGTTGGTTTGGACTACGAACTCTTTGGAGAAGTCTGGTGTGACCAACACTGGTTGGGCACAGAGAGCTTCTTTCAGGCTTCTAAAGGCCTGTTCGGTTTCGGGGGACCACTTTACCATTAGCGGTCCTCTTGCTTTTGTGAGGTCGGTTAGTGGGGTTGCCTTAGTTGCAAAATTTGGAATAAACCTTCTATAGTAGCCAATTAATCCCAAAAAGGTCCTTACTTGTTTTTTTGTAACTGGCCTTGGCCAATTTTGTATCGCCTCTACTTTGAGTGTTTGGGGTTTGAGTAAACCTCTGCCAATAGAATACCCCAGATACTTGGCCTCCTCCAGACCAATAGTGCATTTAGCGGGGTTAGCTGTTAGTCCAACAGACCGAACTGCGCCGAGCACAGCTTGGACCTCTGGAAGGTGGGATTGCCAATCTTCACTATGGATTACCACATCATCCAGGTAGGCGGCAGCATACCGAGCATGTGGTTTTAAAATTTTATCCATCATTCTTTGGAATGTGGCGGGAGCTCCATGTAAGACAAAAGGCAGCACCCTATACTGAAAGAGGCCGTCTGGGGTTGAGAAGGCCGTCTTTTCTTTTGCCCTTTCTGTGAGGGGAACCTGCCAGTACCCTTTTGTTAGGTCTAGGGTTGTGAGATATCGGGCTTTGCCCAGTCTCTCTACAAGTTCATCCACCCTGGGCATAGGATAAATATCAAATTTTGACACCGTGTTTAGTTTCCGGTAGTCATTACAAAACCTCGTTGTACCGTCTGGCTTTGGGACTAAAACTATAGGGCTGTTCCACCCACTTTGGGATTCCTCAATCACGCCTAGTTTTAGCATTTTTTTAACCTCTAAACTTATAGCCTCTCTTTTGGCCTCTGGGATTCGGTACGGTTTAAGGTTAACTCGGACCCCCGGTTCAAAGACTAGGTCATGTTCAATTACACTAGTTCTACCTGGCTGTGTAGAGAAGACTTCTTTGTTTCTTCTCACTAAATTCTGGACCTCTCGTTTCTGATGAACGGACAGGGTTTCAGCTATGCTAACCTCTGGGTCAGTTTCTTGATTCTCTGATGGACCTGGGGGTACTAGGGTTAAGAAGACCTCTCTGTCTTTCCAGGGCTTAAGTAGGTTTATATGGTAAATTTGCTCAGGTTTCCTCCTACCTGGCGGTCTTACCTTATAATTTACTTCTCCCACTCTTTCCAAGAACTCATATGGCCCATGCCACTTAGCAAGGAATTTACTCTCTACGGTGGGAACAAGAACTAGTACCCTATCACCTGGAAAAAAAATTCTGACCCTAGCACCCTTATTATACGTATTCCTCTGTGCTTCTTGAGCTTTTTCCATGTGTTCCCTCACTAAAGGTAGGACTGCAGCAATGCGGTCCTGCATCTGGGCAACATGCTCTATTACACTTCTGTAAGGGGTAACCTCGTGTTCCCAAGTCTCTTTGGCTATATCCAGTAAGCCCCTTGGGTGTCGGCCATACAATAGTTCAAACGGGGAGAAGCCTGTGGATGATTGGGGAACTTCCCTAATGGCAAATAACAGGTATGGTAACAAACAATCCCAGTTTTTCCCATTCTTATCGACCGCCCGGCGTAACATGCTCTTTAAGGTTTTATTGAACCGTTCCACTAAACCATCTGTTTGTGGATGATAGACTGAGGTTCTGAGATGCTTGATTTTTAGGAGTTCACATAACTCTTTTGTTACTTGGGACATAAATGGTGTTCCCTGGTCAGATAAGATCTCTTTAGGAATTCCGACCCGGGAAAACAGAACTACTAACTCTTTTGCTATGTTTTTAGCAGAGGTGCTACGTAGGGGAACTGCCTTCGGATATCGGGTGGCATAATCTAATATTACCAATATATGCTGATGTCCCCTAGCAGACTTTATTAGGGGTCCTACTAGATCCATAGCAATCCGGTCAAATGGTACATCTATTATGGGAAGGGGTACCAATGGGCTACGGTACGCTTTGAACGGGGCGGTGATCTGACATTCTGGGCATGAGGAGCAATAATTCGTCATTTCTGCCAGAACCCCAGGCCAATAAAAGCTTCGGAGAACCTTTTCTTTTGTCTTTTCCACCCCTAGGTGTCCCCCAATGGGTGACTATGTGCGAGGTGTAATACTACATTACGGAACGTCCGTGGTACCAACAATTGTTTAGTTGTAACTGATTTCCTTTTATCAACCCGATATACTAGGTCATTCTCTACCTCGATGTAGGGGTAGGCAAGTGACCTATCTGGTTGGCCAGGAGTACTATTCTGGTCCCGTATATTCCCCCTTGCTACCGCTAATGTGGGGTCTTCCCACTGGGCCTTCTTAAAACTCCCAGGACTGACCTCTAGATCAGCGAGGGTCTTATCCTGTTCTGGGGTGGTAAGTGCCTGTTCAACATCTTGATTTGGGGTATTCCCTACCAAGGTATCCATGGGGAAGGGAATTTTACAGCCCTCCTCCTTTTCGACCTTCTTATTTGGGCCCTCGTCAACCTCTATTTCTGAAAATAGTTTCTTCTGTTACTTCGTTATGGTCCGCTATAGAACTCTGGGCGCTATTCTGAGAGGAGGACCACATTTTTAGAAAATGGGGAAAATCGGTCCCTATTAACACATCATGTGCCAGTTTGGGTACAATACCCACTTTGAAATCTAAAGAACCAAACTCTGTTTAAAAAAAAACATCAACAGTGGAATATTCATGATTTTCCCCATGTATACAACAAATTGCCACTCTTTGTGAACTGTTTACCTGTTTTTTCTTAATGGGCAACAGGTACTCGGACACTAGTGTGACCATGCTCCCAGAGTCAAGAAGTGCCCGAACCCTCTTACCATTAACCTTTACAAATGCCCACAGATGGTTATTCAAGGGGTCCTCTGGCTAGGGCCCATACATTGGGACCACAGCGAATAAGGTTCAACGCTGTTGCATTGCATGGGTTCAGCATTTAGTGGGCAGACTTTCACGGTGTGGCCCCTCTCATAACAATTTACACATTTAGGTACATAGTCTGTGCCCACTTAAAGCCTTTTTTCAGCTCCCCATGTTGGCTGCTGCCCTTAGTATGCGAGCCACTGTTGCTGGTGCTGTGTGAAGGCGGTCATCGCTCTTCAGCCCCCCTTAACCCTGGTACCCTTTTACCGTCTCTGGAAGAGTCCTGGAACCTTGGGTAGTGGGGTTGCTCCACGACTATGAGTTGCGGGTGCTCTTCTGCTGCATTGTACCTTTCTACGAGGGCCACAAGCTGGTCTGCATTGTGGGGGTCACTCTGACTGACCCAATGGCGTAGGGCAGAGGGAAGTTTCCTCAAGAACTGGTCCATGACCAACCGTTCCACGATGTGGCTTGCTGAGTTAATCTCGGGTTGTAGCCACTTCCGAGCGAGGTGGATGAAGTCATACATCTGGCTTCGGGTGGCTTTATCCATCGTGAAGGACCATGCGTGGAACCTTTGGGCATGATCCGCCGTGGTCACGCCGAGGCAGCCGAGGATCTCGAACTTCAATTTTGCATAGACGTTAGCTTCGGCTGGCTCTAGATCAAAGTAAGCCTTCTGGGATTCGCCGCTTAGGAAGGGTGCGATTAGACTGGCCCACTCAGCTTCTGGCCATCCCTCTCTCTGTGCCGTGCATTCAAACGTGAGAAGATAGGTTTCCACATCATCCGAGGGCCCCATCTTCTGAAGGTAGTGGCTTGCCCTGATCATTTTCGGGACTGGGGCTGCCTCTGCCAGTGGAAGGTTACTGACAGTCCCCCTCAGGATCTCGAGTTCCTGTTGTAAGCCCTGGGCGAATCGTTGTTGCTCCTCTCTCAGCAAGCGGTTTGTCTCTTGTTGGTTTGCATTCGCGATGTGCAGAGCTGCATTCTTCTCTTGTTGGGCTGCATTTGTATGTTGCTGGTTTGCATTAATCTCTTGCTTGTTTGCATTAGTCTTTTGCTGGGCTATTAACAGCTGTTGCTGGGTTTCATTTGCCTGTTGCAGGGCTGCATTAGTCTCTTGCTGGTTTGCATTAGTCTTTTGCTGGGCTATTAACAGCTGTTGCTGGGTTTCATTTGCGTCTTTCTGGACAGCGACATTGCGTACCAGCGCTCTCACCACGTCTTCCATCTTGTTTGGAGAGGGGAAAAAATTTTTTTTAAGTTCTTTAACCCGCAGACCTTTTAGTGTTCTGCCCGCATTCTCCACCATATGTGACAAACGGCTTACTCCGGGGCTCCGCCGTCTGTCCGGGACTGTTAGAACACGGTCTTTTAGGGTAGGCTAAATGATGATGCGTCACGTGCTGTTCCTTTAAACAGGCTATGCCTGTTTTTTTCAGTCCCAAGCACTGAGACTGCCACAGTGCATACAATAGAAATACAGCAAAACAAAAAGCTGCTCACCTGAGCGATAACTTAACTTAGATCTTCCCTGACTCAGGGTTGGAAGTGGTTTGTCCACTTCCACCAACAAAATAAGTAACTTTGCAGTCTTAGACAAACGAACAGAATGATTAACCCTGTTTGGGGAGAGGCTTCTTCCCCTCTCTACTTCAGTAGCCTTCCTGCCTCCAGGCTCTTGGTGGAGAGGGGAGAGGAAACAGGAAATAGGTCTTAAGTACCTGATTTCTAATTAGCATGACAGGTGACAGAAATCAGGCAGCAGACAAACTCTGGTCTGGATCGCTCATCCCTCAGTTCCAGCACTTGCCAAACTGTGGGATGAAGTGCATGTATATGAGGCTGCACTGTTCAGCCTAAACAGGACAGAAACTGTTCAGTATCCTGGGAGCCCTGTATATGGAATTTATTACCATCCCCTGGTTTCTGTCACAATACTTACGCGTTAGCTACCCTTGGTGCCCTTTTGCATTCTCTGTTTTTTCCTTGTGCATGATAGCACACGGTGGTTGCTGGCACAACGATGCCAGAAGTAGCTAACCTGCATTGGATATCAGCAATTCGGTGTCCGCTCGTGTACATCTCCTTAATTCGCGTGCTGAGATCCTTGGAAATCTTCTTAACAACCATTGCTGCGAGTAGAGAGAAATACAATTCAAACACAAGAATGTATATTCGATGTTTAGTCGATGTGTATTCAATGTGCAGTGAATCCACAAAATGGATGGTGTATTTATACGGTAATGACTCACACGCCCACTTTAAACACCTGTACCTCGCTGCCATGCTTAAAGGGTTACACACTTTGCATGGCCCACCACTCGATTACAGTATGTTTATCTGACCTTGCCCTTGTCCAGATAGTGCATTGTTCCTCCTGCTTCCATGGAGCGACCCCGATTCGATGGACGCAGGAACCCACTCGCCTCTGCCGTGCCTGTCAAGCAGAAAAAGCAAAAGGCGGCAGCCGTTTCCACGCCAAGGCCAAAGCGACAGGCTAAGGCCAATAAAGAAAACCTTCCGCTGACCCCAAAGGCTAAGGGTTTTCATAGACGTCAGCCTTATTATGTGAAGAAGATATACGGCGATGTGCTGTCAACGCAAAATGATTGGCAGCCAACCCATCGAACCCGCAGACCACCATCTCCCATACGCTTCGATGACTCTGCCGCCGCTGTCCCGGAAATCTTCAGGCCGTCTTCTCCACCCCTCGTCGAAGACGCTGCCGCCTCCGAAATCCACGGGTCACTTTCTCCTTTGCTCTTGGACGACTCTGCTTCTCGCCCGGAAATCCAAAGGTCACTTTCTCCATCCCTCTTCAACGACGCTGCCGCTTCTCCTCAACCAGATATCCACAGGTCACCTCCTCCACCCTTCTCATCCTCCGTTGCACCCATCCACGCGGATGTCCAGACGCAATGCACAAGCAGCTCGTTAGACTGGATGCTCAATGGGATAAGTGTGGATATCCTCGGGAACTCTATTGTGCTGGCAAAGATAGATTTGCTTCTGTAGACAATGCTAGATATGGAGCAGCGGATGCAGAAGATAGAGGCTGACATAGCGGGCATACATTATTTGCTCGGTGTTAATGCCCCTGTTTCCCCAATGCTGGAGTAGGGGGTTGACATGGATGTGATGAATGGGACCTTCGACCCCCTTCCATCACAAAGCGCACCCCCTCCACCAGAAGATGCAGCATACATGTATGCCGTTGAGGAGGAGGATAACATGACAACCCCGTCAAGACCATGCCAGGAGACAACACGGCGACCAAGACCGGAGGAAAGCTTACTCCCAGACAACCTACCATCGCCCGTCGCCTCAAGTACACACGCTCACAGAAGACCTACACCCACTCGCATCGATGTGGTGCCTGACAACACCCTGCGCGATATGCCAGTGGCACTCATGGAAAAGTATAGGGTGAAGAGTGCAGGTGCACTCCACAAGTATGCCTTGTTACTTTTTAGGCACCAGGTTCTCTACTCGTTGTACTGCGAATGGGCCTTCAGAGTGAACTACGAGGGAAATCGCGTAAAAAAAAAGTGCTTCCTGTCAATTTAAGAAAGAACATTCTGGACGAATTGCGGCGCTTTTATCCAATTACAGATCCTGTAATGAGAGGCGTTCGAGACTGTATTAATGGCGTTTCGCGCCATGCAAGGAGTCGGCCATGGACGGACAATGTGGAGGACATACCTGTACAATTGTGCTGAACTGAATTGTTCATGTTTTGACCTGCTGTACTTAAATAAAGGAGATGTTGTGTGTTTTGTAACTTGTATTTACTGTATACACAAATGTTGCAACTTGTAACACACAGGACCTACTGTACTGTGCTGTACCTGCACAATTACAGTCCCTGAGGGCCGCAAACAGGCACGGTTTTCATGGTAAGGTTGTCCTGAAAACCGGGCCTGCCTGCTGCCCTCAAGGACTATCGTGGTGCAATGGTGCAGGCCTGACTGACCGTTTTGCACACCATCCCACTGTACTGTGTACTGTACTGTATGTTTCTTTAATAAAGGAGATGTTGATTTTTGTCACGGGTACAGTTACATTTTTTAACTTGCTGTACTTAAATAAAGATGTTGTGTGTTTTTCAACTTGTATTTGTACTGGTGCAGACTGCTTTTCAGACCATCCCACTGTATACAGCATGTTTTGACTTTAATAAAGGGGATGTTGGGTTTTGTATAATTTATGAATACAGAATTTGTTTTAAAGCATGTGACTGTGAACCATACTGACTGACTGTAAATGTTTTAACTTTATATACATAAATAAATGTTTTCACTATTGTAGCAGTAAACCAGACACCTGTTGATGTTTTGAATTGCTTAACATGTTTCCGCATTGTACAGTATTTGTAAATAAATGTTTTTGTACTTTCAGTACTCCACCAATAAAAGAACATGCTTATTTGTTTTACATTGTTCAATTGGCTCCATTGTAACAAAACACAGTGTTTCTCGAATGTCGGGGCATACTGGACTGCACTGTATACTGTAGGCATGCTCAGTATAAGAGTATAAAAAAAAATAGAAGACACATACTGTACTGTTCTGTATGAACTGTCAGTGTAATACATGTAGATTAAATGCATAGTTTTTATTTTTCCGGGTTTATTACACACTATATAAAACTGTATTGTACTGTATACTGTATGGCCGGAAAACATCAGCATACTGTTTCAGGTACAGGATCATTTAAACAATGTTTGGAACATTATTTTAAGATTTAACTGCGGCCGCTAAACTGTAGACTCTGGTACGTGGCTTTTTAAATCCGATTCAGCAATGTGCAGCGATATTATCCATCGCAATCCCTCCATTAGCCGTTTTATTTTCTGAGGTTCTGAGGAAAAAAATAAGGAAAAGTTTCACTGTAATGTTCAGCCCCCTAAAGATGTTCCCAGCTAGTCCCACCAATCATTTCTTGGGTCGGGGGGGGCGTCTCCGGTTTACATGCGCATGCGCCTACCGTCGATGTAATGACACGCATATGCGTTTCACGAAGGTTCTAATGCGCATGCGCCTAGCTTTCCACCAATTGTTCAGTATCTACTGTAGATGCCGCTAAGCCAATGATATTGCTTACAGGAGAATCGCTTGACTTTCAAATCGCGCCGATATTGATAATGTATTGTCAAAATAAAAAAATTCACAGAAAATAATACGGCAACAATACTCACCATAGAATTTCCCATTCAGCTGGCGCCGGCGCCGGTCCACTGCCAGTCCAGTGTTCCTGGTCATCCTTGTCGATAGTTTGCAGCGGGACTAGTCCACCTGTAGTCAGCTGATGAGGCTGGAAATTGCTTAGGTACATGCAAGCTTGCTCGAAACTGGACGCGAAATCCGGCTCAGGCTCACTGACGGTGGGACCGTTACGGGAAGATGGTGCCGGTGCATTGCTTGGCAGCGAATGTTGTTTCTTGGTTGCTTTTAACACGACCCTTCTCCTTTTGCCGTCCGCATGATCATAGATACTGGAAAAAGCCGGTGCTACACACCAATACCCTCCAACAAATTGTGGCTCAAGACGATAAAAACAGGGATCGCTACATAACCTTTTCCTTATTGCACGCTTCCACGTATGAGGAGGTAGCGAAAATTTGTAAAAGTCATAGTTTTCCATAAAATACTGATAAATTTGAACAACTGTTGCCATCTTATCTTCCGTTGCATTAATCGCGGCCCATATCAAATACGCGTAACTTCTGTCGGGTTTTTTGAAAACGGGCTGCACTTGAACGCTCATGGCGGGCAGCGGGTCTCTGGAGAATAGTGTAACTGAAACTGAGACTGGTCTTTGTCTTTATTTAATATGAAATTCCTAAATTGATACATTTTTGCAACCTCTTCCTTCAATCTCAAGGCCAAGTCCAAGGCCAAGGCACACTGTGGTACAGTATCTTTTTTTTCAATGAAACACCTGCAAGTCGACACATTACTGAAGCGCATGCGCATCACAAGTCATGAATATCTGCCATCTGGCGGACACGCGAATAATTGCAACCTATTAAATCCGAATCCTTATCAATATACGCATCAACCGCGCGTCAAGCCGTGGCTGAGATCGCAAAATGAATGCGGCATGCTCCGGGTGAAGTGCGTCGCATTCCAGGAAAAAGCCAGGGAAAAAACGGCGATGTGTTAGACTCAGATGCGCCGCAGCAGTACCTTCAACGTTCTCAAAAATATCGTACGAAAACAGGATCACATCCCTGACGATCTTACAGTTCCTGATGGTTGTCTCTATACTTCTCCTATGCATCGCAAAAAAGTTCTCCAATGGAGTCACTCCTCCAGAGCTGGAGGTCATCCAGGGACCAGGAGAACTTTAGATCTCATTTCCAGAACATTTTGGTGGTCCAAGATTCAGAAAGATGTCAAGAACTTCGTAGCCGCGGGCCCAACTTGTGCCAGGACTAAAACTCCTAGGAATCTCCCTTCAGGACTTCTTCAGTCTCTACCTGTTTCTGACCGTCCATGGACACATCTGTCCATGGATTTCATTGTGGATCTACCCGTATCCAAGGGCATGAACACGATCCTTGTGGTGGTGGATCGATTCTCAAAGCAATCCCACTTTATACCACTCAAAGGTCTTCCAAACTGGCCGATGTATTCGTCAGGGATATCTTCCGACTTCACGGAGTAGCACTGGTCATTGTGTCGGATAGAGGGTCTCAGTTTGTGTCTTGCTTTTGGTGTTCTTTTTGCCTGCAACTAGGCATTTCTCTGCATTTTTCCTCTGGATATCACACACAAACAAATGGTCAGACTGAAAGGACAAATCAGTCCCTAGAACAATATATACGATGTTCTGTGTCCGATTCACAGGACGACTGGTCCGAACTTTTGCCCTGGGCAGAATTTGCTCATAACAATGCACGAAGCGGATCTACCATGGAGTCTCCATTTTTTGTGAATTATGGGTTCCACTCATCTACTCTTCGTCTCTCTTCTTCCTCATCTGGGGTTTCAGCAGCAGACAACAGGATTAAAGAACTGCAAAATCTTTGGAAAAAGGTTCAAGTAAACATCAGGACAACCACCAATAGGCAGAAGATTCAGGCTGATCGCCACCGGAGACCTGCTCAGGAATTCAAGATCGGTGACAAGGTCTGGCTGTCATCCAGAAACATCAGGCTGAAAGTACCTTCTATGAAATTTGCACCCAGATTTCTTGGTCCTTTTCCTATCTCAGAAAGGATTAATCCGGTTGCGTACCGTCTCTCGCTGGCCTCTTCTATGCGGATTCCGTCCATTTTTCATGTCTCTTTACTTAAACCAGATGTCCAGAATGCACATTCTGTTCATACTTCTCCTACGCATTCTCACATGGTGCAAGGTCAACCTGAGTACGAGATACTGGATCCATACTGGACTCTAAGTCCTCAAGAGGCTCGTTACACTATTTGGTACACAGGAAGGGTTTCGGTCCGGAGGAAAGAACCTGGATTCTGAGTCATCATGTTCATGCAGCCAGGATGGTTCATCTCTTCCACTCCAAATTTCTGGATAAGCCTTCAAGTCGTCCGGAGGTCGCTCCTAGAAGGGGGGGGGGGGGGTACTATGAGGAGTCGCCATTTTGGTGGCTGGAGTTCTTCCCCTCACCTTAGAACCCCTGCCATGACAGTCACCCAGGATGCGCAATCTCATGGCCCGGTTACGTGCGCGCGGACTGCACGCAGTCAGTATGCATTCCTGCGGCTTCCATCTCCAGGCCCCGCCTCTGCAAAAGCGTAACACACAGGCGTTCCTCCAGTCTTCCCAGTCTCCGTCTCCGTGATGGGTAGGCTCGGCACGGGAGTGACGCGCGGAACAGACTCCGCCCCCTGAACCGTGTGACGCTCGTGGATCGGCGCGCGCGCTCGGTACCGCCTCCAATCGGGCACACTCTGCAGAGGGAAATGCGTGGTGTGCAGGTGACACGCAAGCAGCTTGCCAGTCTTCCACATTGGTGACACGAGCCACACATAGCTCCGCCTCCGCTTCTAATCTGGCTGTGTAATAGAATACAAATACAATAGTAAACATAAACCTGGCGCATGTGATATAGTGAAGTGATAATAAAGTCCAAATAAAGGATATACAGACTATTAGTCCCAATCCTGAAAGATCAGCTGGTGATAGATGGTTTCAAAATCACAGTTCACAGAGTAAAAAGCATACAATCCTCTTCACGTTGTATATTCAACCTGCAGATGTGTGACATGAAACAGAAAAACAGGACATTGCGCAGTATATTTGATAGCCAATGATGCCCTTAATTTCTGAGCTCAATAGCTGATGATAGATGGCTTCAAAATCACAGTTCACAGAGTAAAAAGCACACAGTCCTCTTCACGTTGTATGTTCAACCTGCAGATGTGTGACATGAAACAGAAAAACAGGACATTGCGCAGTATATTTAATAGCCAATGATGCCCTTAATTTCTGAGCTCAATAGATTGCCTACTTACTAGAAGTACACTGGCGACACACTTTATTCGAGCTCGGCTAGTCCCACGAATTCGGGTATACCCGGGTGTATTGAGGTTTGTGACTGTTTTCTGCCCGAGTGCATTGAGGTATTTTCCAGGCAGGGATTGAAGCATTTTATTCCCGCTGGCTGCAATACTGCACAGTATATATATATATACTGCATTACAATTCATGAATTTATGCCATCTGGTAGACACGCGAAGCATTGCAGCCTATTAAATCCTAATCATTATCATTTAACAGATCAGCCGCCCCAGCACTAATTAAAAATCCCCTCAATCATTATCATTGAACAGATCAAGGAGGTAGCCACGCAACCGTCAGGACCAATAGCAGGGAACACGTGAATCTGGGAAGGCAAACGCACACGAGGTGGGCGGATTGTCAGAAGTGTGCAGGGAGACCGGAAAATGCATATTCCAGGTATCTTGCCAGGTCTCAAGTACTGGGTAATAATTAAGCACGAATCACACGAGTTGTCGCGTGTAGGAAGACAGATAGATATGGAATACATATCAGAGGGAGAGAAAAATCTAAATCATGTGCTTGAGCCTATCTCCTTGGGTCCCCGGTCAGAACTTCGGTATAAGAAAAAAAAAAAACACAACCAACACTACGTAGGGGTCCTACACAGACGACTAGTCCAGTTATAATGTAAATATAAAGGAAGGTCATCCCATTTCAAGAAGAACCACGTATGTCTCCTGGAATAACAATCTTTACGGAGTTAACCTAGCGTACTTTGAATTTCAAAATCTCTGCCATTGCATTTTTGATCCTTTTTCTGACTTTTTCTTGTTCACTCAACTCTCTTTCCTCGGAAAGACGTCTGCTCGCAGATCTTATTTCTTCTAACATCCCACTTGTTCTAGCCACTACACATCCTGCTCTCACAAACTCTCTCACATGGCTAAGTCGTGAAGGAGTCTCATGTGGACCTCTGCGTGTTGCTAAAGTATAAAGAAGTTATCAAGCAACAAGGAATCGAAGGTTACAGGCATAATGAGGATACAATCACCAGCAACTTACCATCTCCAGAAAATCAGGAACGATTACAGTTTTTAATGGAGAAAACGGCCGCCACGGTGCTACCACATTGCTGCCAGGACAAAGAGGGGCGAAGATCCAACGAAACATCGGGGTCACGATCGGGTCTTCTCACACGTGATCTTGGTATCTGACACCGATTTGGGGCTACTTTCGTAGAGAAACTAGCTTCGTACAAGGAACTACCGAATATTAACTACCAGGACAGGGATTAGAAAGAAAAAAGACACAACAGAGCAGACGATCTCCGAGAAAGGAGATGTAAAGAAACCAAAAAAAGACAAAAATTGCAGGCGACAGATTGAAAAAAGACTGACAGGGACCCTAAAATCTATCCAGGAGAACTACGGATCCTGAAGAGTGAGACCTTCCTAAACCATACACACGGTATANNNAGCGGAGGACACCACGAGGGGTTCGTGTTATACCGAAGGCGACCGGGACCCAGAAGGCTCCAAGCACAGATTCTCTCCCCTGCATGTATTCCATCTACTTCTAGTAAGTAGGCAATCTATTGAGCTCAGAAATTAAGGGCATCATTGGCTATTAAATATACTGCGCAATGTCCTGTTTTTCTGTTTCATGTCACACATCTGCAGGTTGAACATACAACGTGAAGAGGACTGTATGCTTTTTACTCTGTGAACTGTGATTTTGAAGCCATCTATCATCAGCTGACCATTCAGGATTGGGACTAGTAGTCTGTATATCCTTTATTTTGGACTTTAATATCACTTCACCATATTATCACAAGCGCCAGGTTTATGTCTAATTTTGTATTTGTATTCTTGTTTAGAGGTTTATTTTGGGATACTCCTCAGTAGATTACCAGGCTGTTTTAGTTTGTGCACAGCACAGTTATAATTTAGGTATACCGCTTGTCACAGTATATTTTGTATTTTTAACTAAATGACCCTTACTCATGAGCAGATTAGCACTGAAGTATTGTATTATGTGTTGTGTCACTTTGCATGTTGCGCTGGGCCTTTCTGTTTTTGTTAATATAAATAGAAGTATCTCAATCACAAGTTACACCTGATGGACACTAATGTTCTTTTGTATAAACCCATCAACTTTAATAACTAATAGTGAAACAGTCGGACTCCCAAATTCTCTCTCAGAGCCACAGCCCGTGGTCAAGTGCGACGAGTTCATTGTATCGGAAAAAAATGAGGTTGTTTGGAGGTTAGCGGCCCCTCCTCCCAGGGTTTAAGCTCACCCCTCCTCCCAGGGTTTAAGCTCACCCCTCCTGAAGTGATAATAAAGATCCAACTAAAGGATATGACAGACTATTAGCCTCATCCTGAATGATCATCTGGTGTAGATGGTTTCAACTCAGCAGTTCCCAAGGAGTAAAAAGCGACAAATCCCCTCGTCAACGATTTTGATATTCACCCTCATATTTAGTGACATGAAAACAGAAAAACAGGACATTTCGCAGTCATGATTTGATGCCAATGATGCGCCGTTATTTCTAGCTCAATATTTGCTACTACGTTGAGAAGGTGGGTCAATGAAATGACTTCAAGTGTTCGAAATCTGGCTTTGAGCCTTCTGGTCCCAGCCCGTCGCGGGCCTTCGGGTAAACACGAACCGCCGGCGTGGTTATCCTGCCGCATACCGAAGTTCGGGGAAAATAAGATTGAGGAAAGGTCTCACTTTTCAGAGTGAGGAACAGGTTGGCGTGCCTGGATCATTCTAGGGGTCCTGCTGTCCCTTTGTTTGTTCCTCCGTGAATGGGGGAAAAGAGGGTGCAAAGAGGAGTGCGCCTATCAATAAAACCTTTATTGGAACGCCTACCTCTAAGGCGCCCTGCACCACAGAAGTCCTAACAAGCACAGATTCACTCTCCCCTACATGATATGTCCATTCTTCGATTGAAGGATGGCAGGTTGATTTAGATCTGCAGAGAAATTAGGGCAATCGTTGTCTATATCTACAATAACTACGCGACCATGTCCTTTTTTCTGGTGTTCAATTAAGTTCCGACAATCTGTCAGGTTTATATACAACGGGTGAGAGTATTGTAGGCTTCTTTTTACTCCTGTGCACTGTGATTTTGAAACCATCTATCACCGAGCCTGGTGAATCTATTCCGGCGTTGGGACTAAATAGTCCGTGTATATGCCTTATATTTGTACTCTTATTATCACTCCTATAATCAACATGCGCCCAAGTTTTAAATGTTTACTATTGTGTTTGGTACTATATGGGGGACGGAACAACAAATTTCCACAAGCAATATAACAGACAGTCGGATCACGGCTTGGGTGGGGTGGGCGTCGGTGTACACCGAAGGGGAAATGTGAGCAAGACTGGTCAAGACTGGGCTTTCTTGGGTCACCACGGGAAGGCACACCTAAAAACCACTCAGTTGTCAACACATACAAAAAAAAGTTAACCGGAAGCGAGGTGGTAGAACCGGCAAGATGGAAGGCGGGTAACCGACAGAAAGCGGCGGAGGACAAAGAAGGTGAGCGTGGGTACGATCCACCTAGGCTATCAAAACGAGGAGAAAAATGAAAAGAAAAACACTGTGGTGTACAATAAAGATGGGGACGCAGTACGAGTCATGTTCCTCGCGGTCAACTACCCGTTGAGCCGGAAAGCCTAACCCATCACCGTAGAGCTATACTTTGGCAACTGGAAACGCCGTGGGTGGTGTACGGAACTTTTATACGGAGAGACGGGGTGCACTTGATATGGAACGTAAAGAATGGAGAAGAATGCCTACTACACTTGCGTAGTCGCTTGCCGCGTCGGAGACACAAAGACAAGTAACCGGGCCATGAGATTAAGCGCAATCCTGGGTGTAACTGTCCATGGCAGGGGTTCTAAGTGTGAGTGGCAAGAACTCCAGCCACCAAATGCGACTCCTCATAGTACCCCCCAGGCCCGGCCGCCCCCCCCATGTCTAGGAGCGGGGCCAGATCCCGGACGGACTTGAAGCTTCTCCAGAATTTGGAGTGTGAGAGATGAGACCACTCCTGGCTGCATAATGCATGATACTTCAGAATCCAGGTTTCTTTTCCTCCGGACGCGGCCACCCCTTCTTTTACCAAATAGGTAAACAGCAACTCTTGATGACTTAAGTCCAGTATGGATCCAGTATCTCCTTACTCAGTTGACCTTGCACCATGTATAATGCGTAGGAGAAGTAATGAACAGAATGTGCATTCTGGACTCTGTTAAGTAAAGAGACTGAAAATGGACTGGAACTCCGCATAGCGAGCCAGAACGGAACGGTTAGCCACCGATATAATCGCTTCTGATTAGGAACAAAAAAACAAAAGGCCAAGAATCTGGGTGTCAAATTTCATAGAAGTACTTCATCAACGCCTGATTTTTCTGATGACCGCCAGACCTTGTCCCCCAAGGAGATCTTGAATTCCTTAAGCATGTCTCGCGGTGGCGATCAGCTCTGAATCTTCTGCCTATTGGTGGTTGGTCCTGATGTTTAGCTGAACTCATATATTTCCAAAGATTTGCAGTTGTTTATCCGCTGTTGGTTCTGTGCTGCTTGAAACCCCATAAATAGAGGAGAGATAGGAGACGCGAGAAAATAGATTATTGGAACCCTAATTCACAAAAATGGAGGACTCCATGGTTAGATCCGCTTCGTGCAGTTGTTGATATAGCAAATATCTGCCCAGGCAAAAGTTCGGACCAATCGTCCGTGAGTCGGACATGACAAACATCGTTATATAGTGTGTTCGTCTAGGGACTGATTTTCCTTTGCAGTCTGAACCATGGGAAAATTTTTGGTGTGTGATGCCAGAGGAAAATGCAGAGAAAGACCTAGTTTTTGCATGCAAAAAAGAAACACAAAGCCAAGACACAAACGAGACCTCTAACTATCCGACACCATGACCGAAGCTACTGCCGTATAAGTCGGAAATAAGGCTATCCCACTGCCGAAATAACATCGGGCCTGGGGATTGTAAGACCTTTTGATTGGTATATGGGAATTGACTGTGAGAATCGATCCACCACCACAGGATCGGGAAGTTTACATGAAAAAAAGGAAAGATCAGCGCTTGGATACGGAGAGTATATGCCGGCAGGCAATGAGCATCCATAGGACAGATGTGATACCCACTGGACGTCAAGGGGGGGAGGAAAAAGGAAAGAGGAGGGAAAAAGAGGAAAAGAACGTTGAGACTGAATAAGATCCCTGAAGGGAGATTCCGTAGAGTAGTGTATCCATGGCACAAAAGTAGTTGGGCCCAAGCGGGGAAAAAGCCGGCGGGAAAACTGCGAGAAAGTTCTTCTTCAAGCTGGGTTCGGAATCTTGGACACCAAACGGCAATTCTATACTAAGGGAGCAGAAGGGGAATGAGATCTGGGAGAAGTTCGTCCATGGTCCCGGAGGACCTCACATACAAGTCATATAGAGAAGGAGGCTGGACTCATTGAGAACTGTGTTGCGATGCATCGGAGCATATAGAGACAACCATCAGGAAAGCTGGTCAGATCGAGGAAGTCAAGGGAATGTGAGGGGCTCCCTGTTATGTTCGTCCTAATAATTTGTTTGAGAACGCTGAGGGGTAACTTGCAACGGGGGGGGGGCTGCGCCGAGGGAATGGGAGGGAAAGTCTGAGTCTAGACACAGAACAGGAAAAATGAGGGGGAGGGAAAGGTCGGGCCGTTTGTTTTGCCCTGGGGACGTTTTTCCTTCTGAATGCGCGCACTTCACCCTGAGCAATGGGGGCCGCGGTTCAATTTTGCGATCTCGCCACGGCTTACGCGCGAAAAGTATTTGATGTCGTATATGTGATAGGGATGGCGGATTTACTAGGAGTATGGCATTAGATTCGCGCGGGTTCCTCCCAGATGGCATATATTCATGACTTGGGGGGAGCAGGGATGATGCAGGCGAATGCGGCTTCAGTAAGTGGTGTCTACTTGCAAGGTTGGTTGCATTAACAAAAGATGCGTACCACCAGTGATGGTCCATGTTGCCTGTGAGAAAAACTAAATTGCCGTTATAAATGTAGAATGAAGAAGGTTTGTGCGATAGGAAAAAATGTAATCAATATAGGAATTTCAGATTAATCAAGTAACAAGACCAGTCTCAGTTAACCGAGAATACACTATTCGTAACCAGAGACCTCGTGCCCGCCAGGTGATCAGTGGTGCAGGTGTAACAGCCACGTGTATAGTGTCAAAAAACGCCGACAGAATTTAAAAATTATCGCGTATTATGAATATGGGGGCCGCGATTAATGCCACAGGAAGATACGATGGCAAGCATTTGTTTCAAATTTATCAGTATTTTATATGGAAAACTATGGACTTTTAGAGCAAATATTTGGCTGCTACCCAAGGAACAGGGAAAGTGGGAGGAAATACCTCGATACGTGGGGGAAGCGTGGCAATACAGAAAGGTTATGTAGCGGATCCCTGTTTTTTGCCCAGTCTTGAGCCACAATGTTGTGTGTTTAAGGGAATAATTGGGTCGTGTATGTCACCGCGGGCAAATTTTTAAACCAGTACCTATGATCATGGGCGGAAAAGGCAAAAGGGGTGAGAAGGGTCGTGTTAAACGGCGGAACAGCCCTAACAACATTCGCTGTGACCAAGCAATGCACACCGTGCACATGCTTCCAGGTAAGCGAAAAATCGCCCACCGGGGTCATTGACCTGATCGATTTCGCGTTCGCCAGTTGTCGGAGCAAGCTTATGCATGTACCTAAGCCATTATGCCAGCCTCATCAGGCTGACGTAACAGTGGACTAGTCCACGCTGCAAAACTATAACGAGACAGAAAAAACGGTAGTAAGACAACAAAATGAACAGGGCGTGGGAGGAACAATAGAAACAGTTGGAAGCCGGCGCCGGGGGGTTCGCGGCGCAAAGAGCTGGAATGGGAAATTCTAATGGTGACAAAAGTTGTTTGTTGGCCGGGATTATTTTCTGTGAGATGTAATTGTTTATATTGTGTGACATAACATTTAATCAATATCAAAGGCGCGATAATTGAAATGTGCAAAAGCGGGATTCATCACGTATAAGCATAAAATCATTGCTGACGCGAGGAATCGTACATGTACGGATAACTGACCAATTGAAGGTGAAAGTCTAGGCTGCATGTCAAGCGATTTGTCACCAGTATCTTGAAACGCATATGCGTTTCTTAACAGATCGACAGGATAAGGACGCATGCGCATGTAACCGGAGTACCCCCCGCCCCCGACCCAAGAAGAGTGAAAGTTGGAATGGAACTCTACGGAGCTGTTAACATCTTAGGGGGCTGAACATTAACAGTGAACCCAATGTTTCCTTATTGTTTTTCCTCAGAACCGTCAAAAAAAGAAAACGGCTAATGGGAGGATTGCGAGTGATAATATCGCTGCACATTGCTGCATCGGGATTTAAAAAGCCCACGTACCAGAAATTCTACAGTTTAGCGGCCAAACCGTTATCTTATAAATCAAAAAATGTTACCAACATTGTTTAAAAAGTGGGATCCTGTCTGAAACAAGTATGCTGAAATGTTTTTCCCGACCATACAGAATAAATACCAGTCACAATCCAAGTTAATTAGTATAGTGATAGTAAATCAAAAGACCACGGAAAAATAAAAACTATGCATATTAAGTCAATACAGTTCTTTACACTGACAATTCCAATACAGACAGTCCAGTAGTATAAAGGTTCGTCTATTGTTATTTTATACTGTCTTGCATCTGGTAGCTAAGCCTACAGTAATAACAGTGCAGTCCAGGATGCCCAAGAAAAACCCCGACAAAAAAAATGGGTCGAAAAAGAAACCCACTGTGTTTTGTTCAATAGGAGCCAATGGACACAAAAAGGTAAAACAATAAGCATTTGTCTTATATAAATGGTGAGAGTGCCTTGAAAGTGGACAAAAACATTTATTACCAATACTAGTACAAAGATACGGAACATTTAAGCAAATTCAAAAACATCAAGCAGGTGTCTGGTTTACTGCTACCAATAGTGGTCAAGGCATTATTTGATGTTATATAATAAAGTTAGACCAATTTAGCACAGTCGTCAAGTATGGTTACCCGTCAACATGCTTACAACAATCTGTAGTGCATAAATTATATCAAAACCCAACCTCCCTTTATTAACAAAGGAAAAAAGGGGATAAAACATGGCGAGTATACTGGTCGTTGTCGCAAAAAGACAGGTCTGCACCAGTACAAATGAACAGTTTAAAACACACAGACATCTTTATTATAAGTACAGCAAGTTAAAAAGGTAACTGTACCCGAATGACGAAAAATCAACATTCTCCTTTATTAAAGAAACTACATACAGTACACGGCAAGTTACGTGTGATAAATTGGTTGCAAAACGCAGTCATGCCTTCCCCTGTGCGACACAAAGGACCTGATAGTCCTGTTGAGGAGACAGGCAGGCCCGGTTTTTCAGGACAACAACTGACCAATGAAGAACCAGTGCCTTTATTTGAAGCCAGGCCCATCAGGGACTGTAATTGTGGCAGGTACAGCACAGTAACGTGGGTCCTGTGTTGGTTACAAAGAAGAACAGGCAAAAAGTGGGCAACATTTGTAAGTATACAGTACTAGCAGTGTACAAAAAACACACAAAAAACAACACACACATCCGCCTTATTGTAAGTACAGGTCAGGTTCAACACATGAACAGATTCAGCTTCAGTAAAAAACACACTTGTAGCAAGGTCTGGGTCCTCCACATTGTCCGTCCATGGCCGAACTCCTTGCATTGTCGGCGAAACGGCATTATCAGTCTCGGGAACAAAGCCTCTCATCCAGTAATCTGTAATTGGAATAAATGCAAAACGACTGTTAGTGGTGCCAAAAAATGAAAAGAGGCAAGAGCGGAGAGGGTAAAAGAAAAAAAGTCGTTCTGAGAAGTAAGCGTCGACAGGAGGCACACGGTTTGACTCGCCCACTTTAATAGAAAATGCAGGTAGAGGTCGTACCCGTCTGGTTAACAACAAAGATACGCGGAGTGACTAATAGAACAGTCACTCGAGATCAATGGCCGCCAACGAAGAGCTAGCGCATCACGAAGGTTAATTATTTGACAAAGACACTGGCCGGTTACATGAGGCGCGACTTTTATCGCCCGCTACACTCCTAAATACCCACACGCCTGACGTTGAAGATGTGCCCTACTTTCTCCACTACTATAACATGAAAACAACGAGACGTCACACAGAAACACAATCAAGAAGTATTAAACTGACTACCCAAACAATCATCTACAAAGCTGATACAACTGCGGCGTGACTAACCAGAAACTGACCATGCATTATCAGCTTGTAAGCAACACTAGTAACTAACACGACAGACGTGTTACAGGAACAGAAATACCACTGCCGTTACCTACAAGCGTCCATTAGACGAGATAGCACCTGTATACATCGACTGTACTTTGCAATTAAAATCAATACAATTTGGCTCTCATACAACCCTACACACTTTCCAGCATATACGTCTTTACAAGGAGCGAAAGATAGGGTACCAAATCACTGATCACCCGCACCCTACTACTTTTTTCCACTACGCCTGTCTGTGACTTCGAAAAGTGAATGACGCCGTTCCGATGCAAACATGGCCGAGTGAGCCATCTGAAATACTTGACACCAAAAGACCATCGCTTGTTCTTTCTCCTCACCTTATTTACACATTCTTCTGCACGCATGCCATATCGCATCACTATAACCCCAGTCAAGGTCAAGTGCAGAACGCATAACCTACCTGGCTCTGTACCATCACAGATCCGTATCGTGGTTGTCACACAAGTACAGAAAGAACGGACATCGGCCGGACTAATAACTCCAAGCACGGATTTTCCAGATTGTGCTTCTTACAAAAATAAACCATGGACAAGCGAGCCAAGCGATATCACCATAGATAAGCCGCGCCTCGTCGCTACAAAAGTACCATTAAACGGAAATATCTTCAACGATGAGCTTCGGACTAAACATACAAAAACTGGGGAAATAAGAGGAAACCTTCTGAATAAAGGGGACGTGTTATCAAACCGACTAAAGCCCGACTAAGAGAAAATCGCGGAAAAGGAGGAAGTGTAGGAGACATATTGATCAAAGCGGAGAAAATAGTGAAATAATGGCCCTATAACGAACCAACTTCATTTCACTGCTTGACCGTGTACGCTATAAATCCCAACCGCTTTTTTATTCTCTTACTCTCATCCTTTTCCCTGCCCCTTTGCTCCTCCCATATACCATGGCGTCATAGACTTATGCACCGTGCGCCCACACGTTAAGAAAACCCGTAAAACCCTGAAACTTAACGATGCCGACTACCCATGGGACCCTGCCCGATGCCGAACCCCCTGCCCTCACACCGCCCGTTCTGCTGAACTGGGATTGAATCCCTTCCCCGTCCTCATACCGCCATCTTTAACCAGGGGAGGAGCAGCGATTCGGGAACGGTGGTTCATGGGAGCGGCGCATCACCCGCCGCAGGTGAATCTGGGGGGGGTGTAGTCCGCTCAACGGCTGTCAGGAGTACATTGTGTGCAGTTCCAGGGGGATGCCACAGGCCGTTCCCACCTCATCAGCCCCCCCCCCGCGCCCATTCCCGCAGCGCCGGGCACCCGGGTTCAAGGTGGGCTAGCCCGAAGGGTGGGAGGGCGCGCAGACGTGGGAATGTAGCGGCCAATTGTAACGGTACCGCGCTATGGATTGGTGAGAACGACGATGTGAGCTGCGGATGAGGGGGTGCCGGAGGGCGTGTGGGCTGGGGGGTAGTTTTGACGTGGACAGGTAGGGCCGTGACGGTGTGAGTATTGTACAGGGTGAAGGTAGTGTGTGGGTTGCCGAGAACCACACAGGTCAATGAGAGGCATTCTGTTGCGGGGCCTAGCCACGGAGCATCTGATTGGCAAGAGGCTGATTGGCGACCAACGTACCAATCAGTTTGCCCATACGAGACTCGACCATACAACGTTTCAATCATATAGATTAGATGATAGATAGATTAGATAAAACGGTAGTTTTTGTGTCTGCTTTGTTAAAAACGAAATCAAACTGAGGAAGTCCCTGCTCCGGACTGTTGCGTGGACAACAAAGCCCCGCAGGGATGAGGCAGGCAACTAGTTGTCTTCTGTACTGTTCGTACAAGGGGACGCGGCGGGTAGAGACGGGAAAACACATACCTTCGTACTCTCTACGCTGTTCGTGGACGCGCCAAGCAGGGAGAGCGGAAACAGCTCGTGACTCTAGATACTGTGCGTGACACCGCAGGGCGTCAGGAAACTCGTCTCTGTACTGGATGCGTACACCGCTTGGTGAGAGGCGGAAAGCACAAAAACTACGGTCGGTCTCTACTGGTGCGTAAAACCGGCCTGGAGACTGAAACACTCGTACTCTTACTGTGGCTTAAAAGGGGACCGCAAGGGTAATACGGGAAACATCGTACTCTTACTGTGCTACACGCGCGAGGAGACGGGGAACTCGTACTCTACTGTGGCGTACACCGCTAGGGAGACGTGGAACGGTCTCGTACCTCTACTGTGCGTACCCCGCATGTAGACTGGAACCACTCGTACTCTCTATGTTCGGGTACACCGCAGTGAGACGGTAAACCTTCGTACTCTCGATCTGTGGTACAACCGCAGAAGAGACGGGAACACTCGTACTTAACTGATGTGTACACGACCGGCATTAGACGGTGAATACTCCGTACTCTGTATCTGTGCGTTACACCCGCAGGGAGACTGTGAAACACTCGTAGCTCTCTTACGGGTTGCTTGGTACACCCGCATTGAGGACGGAAGAAACACTCGTTACTCTCTACTGGGCGTACAACCCGGGGGAGACGGGAAACACTCGTACTCTCTACTAACTCTCTCGACTGTGCGTGAAACCGCAGGTGAGACGGGAAACAAACACGACTCGTACTCGTGTCTGTCCCCGTACCGCGCAGGGAATGGAAACTCGTACCTCCTGTGCTTACACCCGATATGTAGACGGGGAAAAACTCTCGTACAATCATCTACTGTGGGCGTGACGGAACCGGCGGATACGGTTAAACACTCGATACTCTCTACTGTGCGCAACCCTACCGCTGGGAGACTAAAGGAAAACTCTCGGAGGCTCTCCATATGTCGTACAAACCGCGCGAGAGATTGAGACGGGAAAACTCTCGTACTCTACTGTGGTGCGTTAACACCGCGGTGGGAGACTGGA
The DNA here is from genome assembly GCA_036426205.1 of Ascaphus truei. NCBI lineage: Eukaryota > Metazoa > Chordata > Amphibia > Anura > Ascaphidae > Ascaphus > Ascaphus truei. The sequence goes on along the minus strand of WSYH01003554.1, from coordinate 36,997 downwards.
ACGGGTGGGCCGGGGTGGACTGCTGTACTAGTCGACAAAGACAGAGGAGGGTAAGAAAACCGCAGTGAGACTCTGAAACGTCGTACTGCTGCTCACGATGCTTTGCGGTACTAGACCGCCAATTGAGACGGGAGAACTCTCGTACTCTACTGTTTCGTTAGCGTACCGCAGGGAGACGGAACTCTCGTACCTACTGTGCGTACAACCGCAGGGATGACGTGGAACCTCGGTACTCTTGTACTGTGGCGTAATCGACCTCATGGAGAACAGGAAAACTCGCTGCGTACTCTACTGGGGCGGGTGACAGGAAACCACGGGGATACAGAAACACTCGTACTCGGTACTGTCGGTAAGCACCGCGGGGAGACGTTAAAACTCCTCGTACTCTACTGTGCGTACAGCCGCAAGGGAGACAGGTAAACTCGTACTCTGTAAGCTTTGCTACAAAACCGCAGGGAGATCAGGAAACCTCGTACTCTCTACTGTGCGTACAAACACCTGCAGGGAGACGGGAAAATAACCGTACTCTCTACTGTGCGTAGCACCGCATGGAGACGGACCCCTCGTACTCTACTGTGTTTCACCGCAGTGGAACGGGAAATACTCGGTACCCTCTAAGCTTTGTCGTGACACCTCAGGGAGACTGAAACACTCGTACTCTACTGTTGCGTACAGAAACACCGCAGGGAGACGGGAAATACTCGTCAACCTACTGTGGCTTACAAACCGCCGGGAGACTGTGCAACCCCGTACTCTACTGTAGCTTACAACGCAGGGGAACGGGAACACCGTACTCTACTGTTGCGTACACCGCAGGAGATGGGAAACCTGTACTCTCTACTGTGCGTACACGCAGGAGACTGGAACACTCTACTCCTTACTGTGCGTACCCGCAGGGAGATGGGAAACTCTCGTACTCTCTACTGTGCGTACAGCCACACCTCATGGAGAGGGAAAACACTCGTACTCTACTGTGCGTACACCGGCAGGGATACGTGAAACCTCTACTCTACTTTGCGTAACAAACGCGTGGAGACGGGAACTTCTTACTCTGTACTTTGCGGGTCAACCGCAGGGATACAGAGAAACTCTACTCCTCTACGTGCGTACACCGCAGTGAGACGAGAAAACACTCGTACTCTCTGTTCGTACACCGCAGGGAGACGGGAAAACGGCTCGTACTCTAACTGGGCGTGACACCGCAGGGTTCGAGAAACCTCGTACGCTCTGTGCGTAAGCCGCAGGGAGACGGGAAATACTCGTACTCTCTACTGTGGTACACCGCGGGGAGAACTTGAAGCTCTCGTACTCTCTACTGTGCGTAGACACTGAACCGCATTGAGACGTGAAACTCTCGTACTCTACTGCTGAGCTGGTGCGTACAGACGTAGGAAGAAGACCTCGGGATACCTGAACGCGTACTCTCTGTACTGTGCGTACACCGCAGGGAGACATGAAACTCGTACTCTCTCTGTGCGTACACCCGCAGGAAGACTTGAAACTCTCGTACTCTACTGTGCGTCAACCGCAGGGAGAACGTGAAACCTCGTACTCTAACTGTGCTTGACACCGGCATGAGACGGTAAACCGTCCTCTTTACTGTGCGTACAAACCGCAGGGATACAGGAAACTCGTACTCTCTGGCTCGTAACTGTGCGTTACGACTCGACAACACCGCAGATGGCGACGGAAATAACTCGGTATCTCTAGACTTTGCGTACACACAACCGCAGGGGACGGGAAACGAACATCGTACTCTAACGGTGGTGTGGTAACCGTCCGGGAACGTGGAAATGTACTCGTAACCCTCTACTGTGGGCGTACCCGCATGGTATACGGGAAAACTCGTACTCTAGGGGCTTTGCTTACTTAACCGCAGGGAGACGGTAAATACTACTCGTTACTCTCTAACTGTGCGGGTAGCACCGAAGGAGACGGGAAACGACTCTTACTCTCTACTGTGCGACCCCGCAGGGAGACGGGAAACACTCGGGTACCTCTCTACTTGTGCGTACACCGCAGGGAGACGGGAACACCGTACTCTCTACTGTTCGTACAACCGGCGGGTTAGAGACTGGAAACACTCGTAACTCTAACTGTGTCGTACAGCCTCCGGGAGAGAACGGAAAATGACTCGTACTCCTCTACTGTGTCGTAACTCGGGAGAAGGACGGGAACCCCGTCCGTACTCTACTGTGCGTAAACATGCCGGTCGTGGAGACGGGAGAAACTTCTCGGTACTCCTACGTTGCGTGACAACCCGGGGAGACGGGAAACACTCGTATCTACTGTGGCGTTACACCGCGTGTGAGACGGGTAACTACTGCTTACTCTCTACTGTGCGATAACAACCGCAGGGAACGGAAATACCGTAGCTCTCTACTGTGCGTATCACCTCAGGGGAGACGGGAAACACTCTTACGCTTACTGTGCTACGACCGCAGTGCGACGGGAAACAAACACTGCGTACTCTACTGTGCGTACAGGAGGGGACATAATCGGACCGCAGGGAGACGGGAAACACTCGTCCATCTCACGGTAGATTCGTACGACCAGCGGGAGACGAGGAAACTCTACTCTAATTTTCGTACAGCCGTCAGGGAGAACGAAACACGTACTCTAACTGTGCGGTGTACAGAACCATCATGGGAGAGCGTGAACCACGTACTCTACTGGTCGTGACCACCTCAGTGATACGGGAAACTCGTACTCACTGTGCGTAACAGTACACCGCGCTGGGGATACGGGAAACCTCGTACATCTACTGGTGCTTACACCCGCGGGGGGCAGATGGGGAGGAACCAAAGGCTCGTCACTCTCTAGCTGTGCGTACACCCAGGGAGACGGGAAAGCCTCGGACGCTCTACTGTGGCGTACACCCGCAGTGGAGACGGGAGAGCACGTCAGTGACTCTCTACTGGGTGCTTACAAACACGCGGGAGACTGTAAGGAACCACGGTACTCTAACGTTCGTACAGACCGCAGGAACGGGAGAATACTCCGTACTCTCTACTGTGGTAACCGCGGGGCATAACGGGAACACTGCGACTCTACGTGGCGTACAACCGGCGGTGAGAACGGACACTCCTCGTACTCTCTCTTTCTTACAACGCGCTGGGGAGAAAGCACGGGAAGACAAACTCGTACTCTACTTTGCGTAACAAACCGCTGGGGATCCGGTTAATACTCGTTACTCTCTTTACTGGTGCGTACAGAGCCAAGCAGGGAGACTTGAAAATACTTACTCGTACTCTCTACTGTGGTACCTACCTCAGGGTAGGACGGGAACACTCGTAACTCTACGTGCTTTACGCCGCAGTGAGACTGGAAAAAAAAAACCACTCGTCTCTACTGATCGTACCCTAGGGAGGACGGTAACACGCGTACTCTGTGTCTGTGCGTACAACCGCCCGCATGGAGACTGAAACAACGTCTCTACTTTCGTACACCGTCAGGGCTCCGGGAGAACTCTCGTACTCTACTGGAGTAAACACGCAGGGAACTGTAAAACACGTACTCGACTGGTGCGTAACAAAAACACCGCATGGGAGACGGGAAACTCTCGTACTCTACTAGTGCGTACACCGCAGGGAGACGGGAACACTATATCACATGCGCCAGGTTTATGTTTACTATTGTATTTGTATTCTTGTTTTGAGGTTTAGTTTGGGATATTCCTCAGTAGATTACCAGGCTGCTTTATTTTGTGCACGGCACTGTTTTAGTTTATGCACTGCACAGTTATAATTTAGGTATAGCGCTTGTCACAGTATATTTTGTATTTTCATGGCTGTGTAATAGGGCACACCTGTGTGACCCAGCAGCCTATGAGATTGCCTCTTCAGGTTCCACCCAGTCTCTCCATTGGTTGAGGGCTCCTTAAATAGCTGCCTTGCTCACTCACACATTGCTGAGCATAATCCTATGTGACGCTGCACCTTGCTGCATCCTGCCTTGAGCCTTGCTGCATCCTGCCTTGAGCCTTGCTGCATCCTGCCTTGTCTCCATTGTTGCCTGACCCCTGCTATGTGTTGGACTCAGCATCTCTCCTCTCCTGGCCTGGCTTACGCGCGACCATTCTCCACTCTCCGCTCCTGACCTTGGCATAGTACCCCAACGATCCGCTACTCTCCTATACTGACCTATAAACAACTACTCTACCTTCTATATTCCTGATCCGGCTTGCAAGACCAATCTACACTCTAGGTGCGCCCTCAAGGTTGTGGGTTGGTGTTTATACAATTCCCTACCTCAGCCTCGCGGTCGCGTCTGGTTTGTGGTGAGCTACGCGTTACATATAGTAATATACCTGTGTGTAATTATTGTGTATATTGTTTCCGGTAAGGGGCTCCTCCCACTACGCTGGGAACCCATCACACATACACATTGATACTATTTTAGACAAAACATTTAGAGATTTATTCCCTTCAACTGGGTGACTAACTGGGGCGGGGGTGACTGAGTGGGGCAGGGGTGACTGACTGGCTGACTGACTGGGGCAGGGGTGACTGACTGGCTGGGTGACTAACTGGGGCAGGGGTGACTGACTGGCTGGGTGACTAACTGGGGCTGGGGTGACTGACTGGCTGGGTGACTGACTGGGGCGGGGGTGACTGGGTGACTGACTGATGGCGGGGGTGACTGACTGACTGGGGGGGTGACTGACTGACTGGGGGGGTTGACTGACTGGGGGGGTGACTCCTCTATTTGTGAGGGTGACCCTTATGTGGTTGTTGA
>WSYH01003554.1:1798-31315 GCA_036426205.1 Ascaphus truei | reverse complement strand
CGGACAGCCACGGGACAGTGGAGAAGCAGAGACAAAGTAGGTAAGGGGAGGAACACCCCCGCTACCATCTCCAGCCCCGCGCAGGGATCGGGGGAAGCGGGAAGTGGCGCGGGAAGCTGGGGTAAGCGGGGAACACCCCCACTACCATCACCCGCCCCCCAAGGGTATCCTGGGAAGCCGGGGTAAGCTGGGAACACCCTGTCACAGGGTAAATAAAAGCCACCAGTTGAATGCCTGGAAAACCTATGTCTAGTCTGCAGTGCAGCACTGACTAGGTTAATTTCAGCTGGGAACCTCAGGACAATTAGTTGGATCCCAGCTGCCTAATCAAGGTGTGTTAAAACCCATGTTGTAGACACATGTTGAGGAGTGAGCTGCTGAGAAATTTCCTGATACAAGGTCTGATTAGAAAAGTAAATGAATTGTGAACTGTCTGTCCCCTGCATAGAAAAGAGCAACTGCCATATACACTGTCTGCTAAAGTGATACTGTTTTTTTTCGGTTTGCTGAAGAGAAAGCCATTTTCGTTTGTTGCTGAAAAAGAGCTATTTTGTTTTGTGTGCTGTGTATTTTTCCAGGCAAAATAAAACAGCCTTGTCAAGAAACTCACGTGTGTAGTTGCATGTACCCTGCAACATATGGTGTCAGAAGTGGGATTTGATTTTTTTCACAAGGCTCCTGCAGTTAAAGGGCCACACACACAAGAATGGAAGAAACGTTGAAAGCGTTTCTGTGCGAGCAGGCTGCAAGCGGAGAGAGATGAAAGATTACAGACAGCACAGGATGAGCGGATTGCCAAACTGCTGACCCAATTCCAATGGTCTGCCGGTGCAAAACTGGCCAGCAGACCCCCGATACTCCTGAGGAAAATGGCTCCGAATGAGGATCCAGAGGCTTTTTTACTAACATTTGAAAGAGTCGCCGAAGCTCAGGGTCCAGGAAGGGTAAACAAATTTACCATGTGAACTTGCTGAAACGCTGGAAGATGCAGCGGTCTCTATTCATCCACCCGGTGGAGGAGGAAACTGGAAGATGCAGCGGTCTCTATTCATCCACCCGGTGGAGGAGGAAACGGACTTGGGTCCTCAGCCTCCACGGGAGAACATCGTGAGTGACGATAAAATCCCAATGGGTAAACAGTTGTCCTCTGATCAAAAAGGGGACTTGTTAGCAATAATTACACAATTCCAGGATGTTTTTTCTGACTTACCAGGACAAACTAACTTAATTTCCCATGCAATCGAGACAGCACCTGGGGTAAAAGTACGTTCCCGTCCTTATAGGCTGCCTGAAAGTCGTAGGGCCCTGGTAGAGAAGGAGGTACAAGAAATGTTACACTTAGGAGTGATTGAGGAATCATGCAGTGAGTGGTGTAGTCCACTAGTTATGGTCCCTAAGCCCAATGGGAAGGTAAGATTTTGTGTGGACCTCCGAAAGGTCAATGCGGTATCCAAGTTTGACGCATATCTGATGCCAAGGGTGGACGAATTAATTGACGCCCTTGGTAACGCGGAATATATATCCACGTTGGACTTGAGAAAAGGATACTGGCAAATACCCTCAGAGGAAAAGTCCAAATGCAAAACAGCCTTTGCCACTCCCATGGGTTTATACCAGTTTGTGACAATGCCATATGGACTGCATGGGGCCCCAGCCACATTTCAGAGACTCATGGATAAGGTACTGAGGCCCCATAGGACTTATGCCACAGCCTACCTAGATGACATTGTCATTTACAGTAAACACTGGCGGGCCCATCTAAATAGGCTGAAAGCGGTCCTCAAATCTATAAGAGAGGCAGGGCTCACAGCCAACCCTAAGAAATGTGCCTTGGGTAAAGCGGAAACCAAATATTTAGGGTATGCAGTGGGAGGTGGAAAAGTAAGGCCACTAGCCGACAAGGTAGCTGCCCTGAAAGAAGTTCCGACCCCCCAAACAAAAACGCAGGTACGCTCTCTGCTGGGTTTAGCAGGGTACTACCGGCGGTTCATCCCCAACTATTCAGAAGTGGCAGCCCCTTTAACGGACCTCACAAAAAAGTGTGCCCCTACACAAGTGGTGTGGTCAAGGGATTGTCAGAGAGCCTTTGAGGACATAAAAAGGTGTCTATCAGAGGGTCCCATCCTTAGAAGCCCAGACTTCAACAGCCCTTTTATAGTGCAAACAGATGCATCAGAGATAGGGCTAGGGGCAGTGTTGTCACAACAGTTTGAGGGAGTTGAACATCCTATCCTTTTCCTGAGTAGGAAATTGTTCCCAAGGGAAAAAAACTACTCAGTGATTGAGAAAGAGTGCCTCACAGTAAAGTGGGCAATCGAGGCTTTGAGGCATTACCTGGCAGGAGTCCATTTTACTTTGGTGACGGATCATGCTCCACTGAAGAGGTTAAATAGCATGAAGGATTCCAATGCTAGATTGACTAGGTGGTTTATGGCCCTCCAACCCTTCTCATTTGAGATTCAGCATAGGCTGGGAAAAGAGAACGCAAATGCTGACTTCTTTTCTAGAGAAGGGGTGGATGGTCGGGCTTCAGCCGTGCGTAGCCCCAGCCACACACTAACAGGGGAGGAATGTCACAGGGTAAATAAAAGCCACCAGTTGTATGCCTGGAAAACCTATGTCTAGTCTGCAGTGCAGCACTGACTAGGTTAATTTTAGCTGGGAACCTCAGGACAATTAGTTGGATCCCAGCTGCCTAATCAAGGTGTGTTAAAACCCAGGTTGTAGACACATGAAGCTGGCTGTTGAGGAGTGAGCTGCTGAGAGATTTCCTGATACAAGGTCTGATTAGAAAAGTAGATGAATTGTGAACTGTCTGTTCCCTGCATAGAAAAGGGCAACTGCCATATACACTGTCTGCTAAAGTGATACTGTTTTTGTTCGGTTTGCTGAAGAGAAAGCCATTTTCGTTTGTTGCTGAAAAAGAGATATTTTGTTTTGTGTGCTGTGTATTTTTCAAGGCAAAATAAAACAGTCTTGTCAAGAAACTCACGTGTGTAGTTGCATGTACCCTGCAACATACCCCCACTACCATCACCCACCCCCCAAGGGTATCGCGGGAAGCCGGGAACACCCCAACTACCATCACCCGCCCCCCTAGGGTATCGCGGGGTACACTCCCCCTACCATCACCAGCCCCGGGCGGGTATCGCGGGAAGCCGGGGTAAGCGGGGAACACCCCCACTACCATCACCCGGGGATCGGGGGAAGCGGGAAGTGGCGCGGGAAGCCGGGGGACACACCTCCACCTGCGCGGGAAGTCGGGGTTAGCGGGGGCTAGGGAGAGAAGGGGGAACACCCACGCTACCATATCCAGCCACGCGCGGGTATCGGGGTGGGGGGGATTAAGGGGGAGCTGCAGGAGGCAGGGAAGGAGCAGAAGGGATGGAGGATTGGAGAGTACTTACTCTCGTTCTCTCCAACAGATCTCCGGCCAGAAAAAATGGCCGTTCATTGGGGGCCGGCTCATATAGAGCCTGGCCGCGCGCCCACAAAGCCTGGGAGCGTGCGCCAATCAGCAGTCAGGTAGGGGGAGTTTTTTTTTTAATTTCAGGCAGCGCGAGCAGGGAAATTTCAGCGCAAGCAGGTAAATTTAAAAAAACAAACACGTGTGCTGCTTGGGCCAATATTTACTCGCCCGGGGGTTAAATCCACACACCCCGGGTGTGTAAATGTATAGGAATGTCGAACACTGTGTATGTATATATGTATAGTGACAAACGCCCCTCTTTTGTAGCGCTGACATCTGTCTGGGTTCTTCCCGACACAGTCGTCTAGGGTTATTTATACAAAAAACAGGATCATGCAAAGTATTATGCTGCTTAACTCAGGCTTCTGCCTGCTTTATTTTCATCCAAGTAAGGTACTGCAGCTTTAACATGTGTAGTTAGATCCCTGAAAGGGATAGGATTTTGTTTATATAATTTGGTTTCTTTTTACTTGTACGGTGTTGGCCTTTTCCAGCCTAGTCGTCACCTCTTCCAGCTCACTCCGTAAGAGAGACTCTGTTTTCTTCAAAGCCTCGTACTCCTGTAAAGCTGGAAGTATACACCTCTGTAACTCGGCGTTCGCTTTTCACTCCTTCTTCCAACATTCTCGCTCCTTCTTGCTAAATTCTCGCTCCTTCATAACTCCCTGCCACAGGACTTCATAATCATGGCGGGCAGCTTGGAGTGCAGAAACCAAAGCCTCTTTATCCTGGATCAAGGATTCAGCATACCTTTGCTCCTCCTTTTCCTTTGCCACTGTTCCTGTGACAATTCTGCCTGTCACTCCGGTCTGCAGCACATCTCGGCACCTTTCTGACGCATGTCCTGACAGCGCAGGTTCAAGTGGCTCGGTCACTTCCCCTGTAACTTGAGGAACAGTTTTCTTTTTCTTCTTCTTCTTCTTCTTTTTGCTTTATTAGCTCCCCAGATATCAGTGGTACTGGGCACACACTCACTGGTTTCAGCTTCCACATCTTTCTTGCACTCACAGGGTGTTGCTTGCTTTTGCAGCTGTTTGTCTTTGAAAATGTGGGGGCACACATCTTCCATGTGACCTACTTCATGACAGGCCCAGCATACTAAATTCATCTGTGGGTGTGCGGCTCTCTGCCTGGGTCGTGATCATAGTATGGCCTGAAGGGACACTGTTTTGTATGGTTACGTACATTACACAACAAACATTTCACGTCGGCCATTTTAGAAACCCGGCAGGGACAATTTGCTAGCTGCAATTTCACCAACTTCAGCAACTTACATACAGCACTTGCTAGATGCAATTTTCACTTTCTTCAGCAAAACATTTTGGTTTTCTGTTTGGGTTCAGGGTGCTATTGCATCCACACTTTGCACATTCTCTGTGTATGCTGGAAGCACAACTGGATACACAGTGGGACAGACTTCACTCATAGCATCTATACTTTACTTCAGCTGGGCGGCCATTTTAAACCCCCGCATTTATTTGCAAACCCACAGACTTTTTAGTGTCGACCAGCATTCTCCACCATATGTGACAAACGCCCCCCTTTTGTAGCGCTGACGTCTGTCTGGGTTCTTCCCGACACAGTCTTCTAGGGTTATTTATACAAAAAACAGGATCATGCAAGTATTACGTTGCTTAACTCAGGCTTCTGCCTGCTTTGTTTTCATCCAAGTAAGGTACTGCAGCTTTGACATGTGTAGGTTAGAGGCACTCAGATATATACATTCAGCGGTTTACTCATATCAGTGTTATAGTATTTCCCACACTGTTATTTCAAGTAACAAGAAACCAAATTATATAAACAAAATCCTATCCCTTTCAGGGATCTAACTACACATCAGAGTCAGCCTCTAACTGCTGCTGGGTCAACTAATCTGGTTCCCCAGCTTAAAATAATGCCCTCTCATTTAGGGTCACTAGATACAGCATAGTCTTTTAGAAACATTAATACATCTTTGTTTGTCTTATCTGTTCGTGGTGGGAACTCGGTCCCAAGTGTCCAGGCAAATCCTCTGGTACTGTGATACTTGGAGGGGCCGTCCACCCCGAACTGGATGCAGGGGAGCAGCGACACTCCCAGCCCCTAGGCTCTAAGGAGAGAGAGTGAAATGCAAACCTCTCTGTTCTAAATACCTGTGTTAGTGATTAGGAGAGCAGGTGAGGGAGAACTAGACCTATTGTAATCTGTGGTCTGGATTTTCCATCCACCAGCCTGAGATAATGTGAAGCTGTGGAATGGATCCTTTTTTAACTATTCCTGCACTTTCTGACCTATAACGGGGCCTAACTCCTTTGGTCAATGTCACATATCCCCCTCCCCAGCTCACACCTACTGGGTGAGCGGCCATGGACCTCACTGGGGTGAGCGTCCTACCTGAAATACTTGAGCTAACTCCCCAGTACAATATTAAGCATTCACATGACACGAATATGAACTTTTTTTTCATGGCAATTATGGACAATAGTTTTCGTCATAGGAGACTATACTTGGCAAACATATTTTGTTGCTCTCTATTAGGGAACTATTTTGAAAAAATAAATGTCTAGCACTGTAGAAGGAGAAAGGGGGTGGCCCGGTATTAAAGGGGTTGCACCCCATATGGCCATCCCCTGACCTCACCAGAGAGACAAGAGGTTAACGGGACTGCGGTCCAGGGATGAGGTTTGCACCTTGTTGTACCTTGAAAATGTATGTTCCCCTGTTTCATTATTAGCATGTATTTTAATGTTTTTTTTTTTTTTTCAACAAAAAAGTTTTTATTGGGACATGAAACAGTGCACATATTATCTAACAACCCATAAGCATACATGGATAATCCCGTGCTCAAAATTTTGATTTTTTAAAGTCGAACGGTACAGGTACTGACATATTATAGGGGAAAAGGAAACGAAAAGAATAAAATGACAAACAAACTAGACGGACAAGACGAACCCAGGGGGAGAGGGGGGGGTAGGGGAAGGCCAAGCGAAGAGCGTCTCCTGCTTGTGATCTACGACCACCGGTTTTGTGTCTGTTTTGCAAGGGTCTTCTACTTGCCGTCTCACTGTCTGTCTACGTCTGCCCTACCAGTGCTCTGATCTGTCACTGTCCGTGCCGCATCCCCCTAGGAGAACGCATCTCTTGTTATCACAGCAGAATATTGGTGGCATTCACCCCTGGGACGTCTGATTGGTCTAGCCAAGGGGCCCATATTTTTAGAAAATTTGTGCCGGTGTCATTGACCAGACTCGTCAATTGCTCCATCCGGCAAACATACCAAATTCTGTTTCGAATTTTCATCATCGTGGGTAATTCTGGTTGTTTCCACAATGCCGCTAGTTCGCACCTCGTGGCTGTTGCAAAATGTGCAATCAGTTTTTGTGCCAGTCTGCTTAGCCCCAGCCTGCGCCTGCCCAGCAGGAACAGCCAAGGGTCCAAGGGGACCGGGTATTTAATAGAGGAGGCTTGCCATTTGAAGTTAAAATTTAGTTCTATCAGTTTTGCTGTGACCTTTGGCAGGTTTAAATTTAGTGCTTCTGACTTAGTTTGATTAATTTTGAACCCCGAGATCTTGTTAAATGAGTCTAGTAAGCTAAAGACGTTCGGCAGAGAGGTAAGGGGCTTTGACAGCATTAAAATAATGTCATCAGCATACAGGGCCACTTTATGTGACTGGTCTTGAATTTGGATACCTGTTATATCTGGGTTATTACGGATATGTGCCGCCAAGGGCTCAATGCATAGTGTGAATAATAATGGGGACAGGGGGCATCCCTGCCTGGTGCCGCTCCGTATCGGGAATTCCTCGGAGGGGAAGCCCTGGTGCCTGATCTTCGCCCTTGGTTCATTATACAGAGTTACAAAATTAACTTGAACACAAAAGAACTTGCGCTCATTATTGGCGGTGTGATATAAATAGTTGCTTAGAAATGATGGATTATACTTACAACCTTAACGTGTCGGTTTTGTGCTGCTGATCGGGGGATGGGTTCAAACACCAAAGCTACATAGAAACAAAGAGGACAAGCGCATAAAACCAGTTGCTTGTATAATGACTTAAAATAATTAGTTAATAATTAGGGGTGGTATGCATGTACATCAAAAAAAGGTTAATAGCAAACAGGGTTAGTGACATGTTACCACTCGGGCAGGCCACGCAATGCATACACCAATTATTAGACGTCCTCCCTCAATATGCTGGTATCCTGATTCAGAATCTGCAGCTCAGCGTTGGTAACCGTTCTCGCGTCTTCACGGAGCTACTCACAATATAGTTCTCATGGTGTGATCGCCGACTTTCTTCTGTTTATCGCGTTGTCGGTTCCAGGTCATCCTCAGCGTCCTCTCATCCTCTCGCCGGGAACGGGGTCGTCGGATCTTGGATGGCTTCACCTCCTTGTAGCGATAAGCAATCGATCTGATAGCAAGTCCCGGACAGTCCCCCACAATGAACAGATGTTCAAGTATAAGAAGCCGCATGGGATATGAAGGTAAATAAATGAAGAACGCGCCCTCGACTCTACCTTTTCTTCACTTCCTACTTCGTCAGGGGAATGATGGAGGCTCGTCCGAGGGGCGGGTCATATACCCTCAGCATCTTCTATTTGCCGAAACTATTGGCATGCAACTCCCCCACCTGTATAGATATATCATCATCCGCCTGGAGGGGCTCGATCACACAAACAGTCTAGTTCATAACAACATGGATAAACACACTTATAAAGAATGATAAACTTTAATACATATTTTTATTCTATTAGATAGTTTAATATTTTTTAATATATATCTAACATACTTTATTTTATAATAATACCCTTTCTCTCTGAATACTTTGAACAATGTCCATCCCTGTAAGATCTATTCCTAGACCATTAACCTTATCATATAATTTTCAGTGAAACTATATATACTTATCTACAAATCATCTGTAAATCTAGTATGTTTCGAACTATTGGTAGGTTCGCACTTTGCTCTTTTAGTGAATGGTGATTTGATTGCTGTGACTAATTTTATTGTCGTTTTTAATTTTTATGGAGTTTTTTGTTCGCATTAGTTCTCGTATTAATAAGTTATCATTATTTTAAGTGTTTTTTCCATGTATGTTTTATGTCGAGCTAAGGGACTGTGTTTTGCTGATCGAGGCCCCTCCAGCAAGGATGATTAGATATCTACTCAGAGTGTGGGGGGAGTTATTCATCATTTGGGCCATAGACAGTAAATGCTGAGCGTATCAGAACCGGAACCGTCTCCCATCGAAGCTCCTGGCCATCATGGTCCCGTTTACGAAGTAGCGAAGTACCGAAACCGCGTAGGAGAGGGCGCGTTCCTTCATTGTTTACGCATATCCCCTTGCTGCTTTATACTTGAACATGCTTGTTTCCATTGTGGGACTTTGTCCGGGACTTGCTATAGATACGCTCGATTGCTTATCGCTAAGAGTGACGCATCAAAGACGCTACGGCCAGAGACGCTGCCGATACGTCACACTCCATTCGGACTAACCAGACGAAACGTGGGCGATGCACCGCTTAAATAATTGCTGAGAGCGTTCCGTGAAACTCGGGGCAGTTCCCCAACTCTGATCTGCATATTCTGAATCCGGATGACCACATCTTGAGTGAGGACGTCTAATAATGGTGTCTCTCCTTCGTGTCTGCCAGTGTAACATGTCCCTAACATGTCTTTCGCTATTAACCCTTTTTTTTGATGTACGTGCGAATTAAGCTCACCCTCTACATTTAAATAATTAGTTTTAAATATACTACACAATGGTTTTTTTTGCGCTGTTCTCTTTTGTTTCTACAATGAATCGTGTATCGCATTTTATTCACACAAGTGTAAATATTATATTGTAAATTGTGGTCTTTTCTCGATACGTTTTAGGTTAATCGCATTTTTGGATTTTAAGGTTCATACTTTTACGTAAATTTTACCATGAACTTGGGAAATGTATAGTTTTACTTAGCATCTATGAAATAAAGTGTTAAACAATTTCAGCTAACATCTTCATAATTCTTTTGTGTCTGATATTTAAATCTTCCTACAATGTTAAGATACATGTATTTCTGAATAACTATTCAGTTTATCCTAGACATGTTTATCCTAAACGAATTAATCACCATTTAAAATGTACACTCTTGCTGCCCATAACATTAGCACATAATGGGTCGACCCTGTTTTATTTTTTTATTTGATTTTTTTTAGATTCAGGAATGTCATCTAGATTTGCGTTGATGCGACATTAAACAGTGAACCTTCAAACAGGAGTGGACAACTGTAGTCCTCAAGGGCGCCCCACAGGCATGTTTTCAGATATCCCAGCTTCAGCACAGGTAGCTCATTATCCCTAGCGCACACAGGTTGGCACAAGCATAGACTTAGTCTAGAGCACTGAGCCACCTGGGCTAAGCAGGATAGCCTGAAAAGCTACGCTGTGTGGTGCCTTTGAGGACTGGATTTGTGCCACCTCTGATCTAATAACAACCTAACTGAAGGTTCTGTATAATGGCCTGTAAGAATCCTAACCTTTCCCCCACTCTCCCTCCTGGCCTGTAATAATCCTAACCTTGCCCCCCACTCCTGGCCTTAATAATCCTAATACTTGCCCCACTCTCCTGGCCTGTATAATCCTAACCTTGCCCCCCACCTCTGTCCGTAACTCGTTCTTTTTATTTTCCCCCTGACGGTCTTTGGCAGCTGTTCACAAATTCCACTCTGGCACAGTAAAATAGAGATCCCGTTGTCACTGTCGATAAATCACAGTGACCAAAAATACCTATTGGTGCACATAGATTCAATAGTAAAAAGCCAGTAAATGTGATATCCTGTCTGTTTACCAGTGTGATGGGGTGCGGGCCATCTTACACAGCATTCTTAAGGCCCCACCCCGGGCAAGCAGTGCACTGGGCCTGCCAACTCGCCACTACAGTCATCATTTTTCTCCTTCTAACCGAGTTAGCGATCCTTGAATGTTGAGGCTGGTGATCTGGGAATAGTGTGAACATTAATTCTGCGTCTGTGCAATAGATTAGCGTGGGGGCCCCTATGCAACTGCCCATCGTCCCATGGCGTTACAGACGGCACGGATGGGTATGTTTTACATTGCTCTTAGACCATTCACATGCCAGTTTGATCATACAAGTGGACAATATCCATAGCCTTGATAGCGTAGAATCATTCTAATATTTTAGATTTTCTTTTATGTCAACAGAAATGACATTAAATGAAAAGTAAACGTGCAGTTGAGTTTTGGGTACTCGCATTGGATGAGAAATAATAGCGAAATAGTTGGCATTTTTGTTACGTGATTCGCTGGTAACAATGTAAGTGGCACTGTATATAAGTACCTTCTTGGGGGGTATTTGTCCAGGGGGGCCGTGACTTTTTCACATGCGTCCCTTCAGCTCGGGTGATTATTTTTTTCTGGGTCCATGCGCATTAAAGCAGGAGAGCGAACAAATCAAGGCTTCAATTTCACCACCTGCAGATGCAAGATCATAAACTGTTTTTCATGTAGCCGCTTTTCTCCCAATGGGACACATGCTTCATCACATTACAGTGTATACACAGTTGCAGCACAAACATTTTTACCAGACACAGTCTCGGCCCCGTGGAGCTTACAGTCTGTTTTTGTGTCTTGAGGCACAGGGAGATACGTTTACTTGCCCCAGTCACAAGGAAGGCGCTGCCAACCATGTGAATTAACCATCTCCCCCCTGCTTCAACTGTTTTCGGTGTCTGTGTCTTTACGGATTGAGCCGCTCCTTCAATATAAAAACCATACATCTTATAAATAAAGTATCTTCTGCCCCATATATTAGGGGTTTCCTATTTAATGCTAAAAGTTAAATCGCTTTTATGGCAAGGGAAATAAGACCTTCATTTGTATATTGATTAAAAGCCCCCCAAAAATAAGGCTACCACATACCATATACTTGAAGAGTGTGTTCTTTGTAATTCAGACGTTTTACTACAGAGGTGCTCAACTCCGGTCCAATGCCCCTCCCTTCCCCCCCCAACACCAACAGTCAGGTCTTTTCATGATATCCAGCTTCAGCAAGGTGGCTCTATTGAAGCTGGGTTAACAACACACGATTGAAGCTGGGACTGATTTGAGCCACCGTGCATAGGCTGGGTTTAGTCCTGGAATAACCTGACCTGTTTGGGGGGGGGGGCGGGGGGGCTTTAGGGGCTTGGAGACTGAAGTCGAGTACCCCGCTTTAATTACACTGAGCTGTGTGGTCCAGTTTAAATCCAAAAGCCTTTCACTTCTGCAGAGTAAAACATTCAGATTAAGTATAAGTGGTGGTATTAATTTGCTAACCTTGTTTCACTGTAATCGCCACAGTTTACACCATGTAGACAAACAAAGTTATTTAATTTAAGTTTAACACACAAATAATACAGGAAAAAGATGCATAACATGTTGTAAGCTGCCTGTATCCCGAAGGTGAGGCTAATATGATGATCCTGTTGCTTACACAAAATCTGAAGCTACGTCGTGACGGTTATTACCTCTCCTCTGATAGTCGTCGACTGCCTCACAACAGCAAGATTCTGTTGAAGCACTGGGTGTTCCAGTCATCGCGCCTTCTTTCTCATTTCCAAAAAGGGCCAATCCGATCTCTAACAAAAGGAAGCGTGAACAGATCTTATTAGTTAGGCATCACGCTTCTCCTACGAATACAAAGTAAATACATTACTAACACCACTCTGTTTTGCGCAGGAAAAGTGGTTTATAAACTCCTAAAACAATGAATATGCCTTTTTGGACCAATTTTGAATCTTCTTACACCAGATGATAAAATACCTCATCAGCCTTCCACCAAACCAGACATAACCAATCATCATCTGTAAGCCTTATCCTTCCCGGAGATAGAAGTCTCCACGCATGGGTGAGCTTTGTTCTCTTCTTTGATCAGCCTATTGAAAATCGCGACATCATCCAGTGATATTTGGTCGGCGGGTCTAGGTTGTGGATATGTTTTTGTTGTGACACCAGTTTACTACGACCCGTAGATTAATTAAAAATTTGTTGACAATAATTGAGGCCGATACTCGGGATTATTTCTCTTCATCCAGGAAACGTCAAATTAAAACGATTAAGAATCCTGTAATCTGCCAACTGGATGGCCTTTGAAGAATCTGAGTTCACATTTTAAATGTGCCCTTAAAAACGAAGCAATATTGACATTGTATCAAAATCAAATGATTACCACGTTGAATATAAATCAATACTAATTCCAAGGGGATGGCGCAAACCACGTTGAACATATCCTTGTTTCCCAACCAGGAGTTGAGAAACTGTGGGACTCAAACGTATGTGGTTAATGTACGGCGGGAACCTTCCTACTGTGTATTGATAGAAAAGAACAAAACGGTTTCGGAGGGGATAAATGCGGACGCTATCAATCTCTCCTTCTCTCCAGGGTAGTATGTTGCCCCATTTTCTCCATCGACTATCGAAACACAATGTGCGTAACGTGTTAATAAAGACCTGAGTGACAAGAATACACATGTTCTGCGTAGTTGGTATGGCCCGAGTTTGATCATATGTTAAATACCTGAACATCATAAGCCTGGGAGGCCTTCCCATTGACCCTGGCTCTACATTTTCATTCCCGTTAATTTGTTCCACAGATAATCACCTGGAAAGTAACATTTTAGTGACTTCATTGGTAAAGTCTAATGTTTGGCACCCTATTGGTACCGCCAGGTTAAATAATCCCTTTCATTACAGCTGGGATAATCAGGTCTGGAAAACAAATAAATAAAATATGATTATATATTATATGTCTAATAGGTGTCTTCCATCAAAGGCCACACCACCCTGATTACCCCCCGGAGGAAACCCTGTGTCCTTTCTAAAC
The DNA here is from genome assembly GCA_036426205.1 of Ascaphus truei. Classification (NCBI taxonomy): domain Eukaryota; kingdom Metazoa; phylum Chordata; class Amphibia; order Anura; family Ascaphidae; genus Ascaphus; species Ascaphus truei. The sequence goes on along the minus strand of WSYH01003554.1, from coordinate 17,998 downwards.
TTGATTACAGGATACATACTGGTTTCTTTTGTCCTTAGCCTCCTAGAATGTCGAGTCCAGTTTGTGTTTTCCAGTGTTCCAATACATGTGGGTTGATAGGCGCCCCACCCACCAACACAATGCTTCAGCACTCTTACTTGTACTTAATTGACTGAATAATACAGAAATAAGTTACATATAGACAGGATGTTAAAAAAAATCATACATGCCCCAAGCCGTTTCACCCTATGTTTAATTTTAGACTACAGATACTTATCCTATATTTGTGTTTACAGTTCTATGATCCGCGAGGAAGGCAAACAAAGAACCCCAGTGACCATTATCCAATGGTGTCGCATAAGGGAAATAAATAAGCGGATTTCTCCTGGATCAACATCCTATGTTACTTATTCAGGTATTCCCCGTGTGCTTTTCTTTCTAAAAAGATGTCCAACCTTTTCAATAAAGATTCACAGCATAATCTTAAGGCTTGTGTTCAAACTGAGTGGTGGTTAGCATTTCTACTTTGTTCTTGAATAGAATAGTTTTTAGACCAGGGGCGGCCAACTCCAGTCCTCCAAGAGCTATCAACAGCGTCAGGGATTTCAGAAATCTCTGCTCCAGCACAATTGGGCTCAGTCTCTGCCACTGTGCGAGCAGAAATATACTCTGAAACCTACCTGTTGTCGTATGCTTTTGCGGACTGGAGTTTGCTACTCCCTAATTTAGACATTATCAGGTTGTTATTCATGCAACAGATGTCTGACAATAATACAAAGTAGCAAGACTATCATTCAGAACTGTATGCTTACCTAGCAAGGTCTGGCAGCACCAACATAGGTATGCTGTTGGAAGCCGAACAAATCGTTTGTGATAAGGAATGGTGGACAGCGTCTGTATTAGAGGAAGCAAAATAGAATGAAAGAATAATAAGCCCTCCTAAACATCAAACAAAAAAATCCAAAAAAAACGAAAAAAGGGAGCACAGCAGCAAAAATTGAGGGCTACAATCCTGTCAACTAAATTAAAAACATTTAATGAAGAGTGACAACATTGGCACAAGGTCCTGGCGTAGTAACTCCCGAACGCGTTTTCACGCATTTTCAGTCAGCACTTCGTCCGACGCGCGAAACCGCGTTCTAGTTACTTACCATGCCTTGTGCCAATTTTTCACGGGTCTTCATTAAATTGTTTTTAATTTCTTTATAGTATTGTAATCCTTCAATTTTTTTTGCTGCTGTGCTCCGTTTTTACTTGTCGTTTTTGGATTTTCTGCATTCATCTCAACGCGTGAGGCACGCCCTTGAATCGATGGCATCTTTGCGAGTTACTACTATTTGAATTCTCCTCCACCAATTACGTTTCAGATACAGTGGGAGGAAGACATTTTCTGATTGTGAATTAAAGCTCAGTTCAGGCCATATCCTGCATGTGTGTTTTTTTTATAATTAATCAGTTCTGTATAAGAAAAATCTTTAGCTTGTCGGTTTTAAAAAAAACCACGTTTGAAGAAAGACCAATTTTTCTTGTAGTCTATTTTTTACAACATCTTGTTGCGATAGCTGCAACATTTACATTCCCATATTTAAAGATGTCGCACACTTTGCCGATCAATAGACGTAGAACGAATTACCGGCAGCTATGCAGTGTCTTTAGTTAAGTAGAGATGGCCCAAATGAAACTATTGAAGTAAAAAAAACCTAAACAAAAACAAAACAAAAAGAGCCTGAACTGCAGCTGTAACAGCTCTAGGAAAGAGAACAGATAGTTTTGTTTTTCAACTACTAATCTGTATTATCAACCATTCGGACCTTCTACCCCTATTCCCCTAACACCCTTATTTCTTAGTTGATTACTCAATTAATCACCAGACTCCATGATCCTTATGCTGTGCCTATATTGCGACGGTGACCTTCGAAGGCGCGCGACGCATGGGTGCGAAATTTCAGTTTCCGCCGGGGCCGCGTGTCGCAGGATTCCGCAGTTTTGAATTTGTTCAGGGCTGTCAGTGTTTCCGCGACAGCCCTTGAAAATCAAATTTGGCCGGCTTCCATTTTCCGACGGGCGACGTCGTCTTTGTTGGCCACACACTATAAGTTTCATGATGCGGCGGCGGCAATGTATTTTTTTTTTGGGGGGGGTTTCAGCAGGCGACGTCGCGTCGCCGTCACTATAGAGCGCGGCCTTAAAATAGTTTCCTTCCTTCAGCACGTTGATACTTTCCTATTTTTGTCTATTGGAACTTTACTTTGTATTTCAGGATCTGGACAGCACTGCTTTATGAAACTCGTCACTTTTTGTTTCTTTTTTGTTTAGTTCTTAAAATTATCAACACATCTACAATATTCTATTTTACAGGATAGACGTTGTGGTTTTTAAAATCTCAAACCAAAACAACAATTATAAAGAGCTTCCATGTGTCCAGAGAATGTTTTTTTTCAAGTGTACTGGTTCCTAATACATCGAACCCATCTTATATGGTCTGTTCTTTATATATTTGCTTGATAATCAAAGGACCCAACATGTAGATTCTGAAGTCCCGTTGAAGTGATTAGCCAAGAGGTTATTGAGAATCATTTAACACCAAGTTACGACAGTCCACTCTGTCTTGTACGCCTCATGCCACAGACACTCGCAGCCCGAAACACACATAAACGCTATTCTCCGAGGTTGTCTTACTTCGAGGATTACAGTTGGATCAAAGCGAGTCAGGCTGTTGGCAAAACACCGGCGCCCGGAATCCACGGTGCAAAAACACTACTCCATGCAGACTTTGCCCAGCCTGTGTCTGATATGTTCCAAACTATGTCCGAGGGGCGTCAAATCCAGCCCTATCTGTGTGTGTCGGGAGAAAGTTTAAGGCAAAGTATTGTGGAATTAGATTTTTAAGGTCATATTTCTTTTAATAAACTCCCTAATCTTCCCTGATAAACATGCGAAATGCGGCTTCAAGATACATATATAAGGGATCCAGGCACTATATTGCAGCGCTCTTTGCTGTGGTTAACTCCCGGGAGGAATCCGCAAAGAAATTTGAAATAAAAAAAATGGAACGAGACAGGGGTGCCCGTTGTCCCCGTTCCTCTTCGCTCTACCATCGAAGCCTAGCGTCTAAATACGAGACAATATAACACATACAGGGCGTACTAATTGGTGAAAAAAAACTACAAGTCTCAATATTTGCCGATGATATTATCCGACCTTAACATGCAACCTAGACCCTACCTTCCCAATCTTCATAAAGAGTTAGCGAATTTTGGCAAAATATCAGTTACAAAATTAATAGTGACAAATCAGAAGCCTTAACCTAAACTTCAGAACCCAGAGATGCAATTACTGAAATCTAAACTTCAATTATAGAGACCCTTCCTACTCAAATACTTGGGAGTACATTTATCAGGAACTCCATTCCTCTACTCACAATACCTACCCCACCCTCTTAGGAAAGTAAAAAGATCTGGATAAATGAGAAGTATACCAAAATCTCATGGATCGGGAGAATGATTTCCGTTAAAATAATATACTCCCCCAGGTTATTATATTTTTTTTCATTCAGACGCTCCCAGGCCCATGCCCTGTTTCTTGAACTAAAAAATATGCAAAACAAATTTTTTTCATTTTATTGGGCGGCTAAGAAAGAACCAGAGTACAAGATCATTTCTCTCTTGGTCGCCCAAGCGAGACGAGGCTTGGGAGTCCCACGAGTCTCAAAATAACCAAGGCAGCCCAATTAAGACAGGCGTCATATTGAACTTGGACGCAGACCACTATGGTTGGCTATCAATGAATCTCAATACTGCCAGAAACGCCTTCTCTGCCAGCTTATCTTAGGTGTGGTGATAGAGGGACTGACATGGCGCCTAAATTTTACTGGGGGGCGATGAAGACAACAGCATGGGAAATATGGCAAAAGCAAAACTAAATTCCAGCTCTCCACTCCTCCACCAGATCACAGCAGCTTTATCTTCACTCCAATATTTAACAACCCGAAATTCCCCCCAGGGGCGAAACTAACAATTCAACCATCAAATCATTTGGGATCCGAGCGAGGAATCGCCCGACCAGTTGAGCGATGGAAGTTCCTGATTTTCCAGAGATTTACGCACCAAATTCACCGCACCTGAGTTAGATAACATTCAAATTTCCTCCAAATTCGCCACTTTTTTTTACAAAACATGTCCTCAACGTTGAATTTCCTCCCCTCCCTCACACCTGCTTTAATTGGAGAAGCCAGCAGGGGCAACATCAAAAAGGTCTAATACACAAATATCCACGCCGTAATGGATAAGCCGCAGCGAACCCGCAAACCGCCACCTTTATATGCCTTCAAATGGCGCAGCGAATTGGACCTTGTCTTTGACAGTGCGGACTGGTAAGACAATATTGGACTCGGCCTCAGGAACTTCCATATGTACAACAGTGAAGGAAAATATATATAAATAAATGTATCACTGGTATCTAACCCCAGTTGAGACTGAAACAAATATACCCTCTGTGCCTCAGATTTTATGCTGGAGAGGCTGTGGACAAGAGAGGGGACATGGCCCATATCTGGTGGCTACAGTATGTCCAGAGATTAAGAATTTGCTCATATACAATTTAATAAAAGAGGTCACAGACTCACACGTCCCATTGATCAACTGACCTTCCTATTGGGCAGACCAATAGACAGGAAAATTGATCGCCAATATGGAAATCAAATCTGTTTTATTCTCACAGCAGCCGAGATGCGCAGTTGCCGTCCCATTGAGCAGGTAACGCCCCCACAACACCAATGGTGAGAAAAAGACTCAATGAGGTCCTGACAATGGAAAAACTGCTGACTTCCTTAACGCGCTCGATCGGAAAGTTCTTCTCTATAAAATTTGGGAGCCCTGGCTTAACCCACTAACCCAAACCCATTATATTCTTCACTAACAACGTGAACGCCATGAAGAGCCTTGGATTGATGGTCCTGCCGGTCGAGGGGAGGAGGGACAACTCCCTTTCCCCTCCCCGCTGTAATTCCTCCGCACTCTTTTTTCTCCCGCTCCGCCTCCGGACCATGATGTGGTCCTGTGGGTCATCCTCTCAGGGGCTCTACCCCGACTCTTCTACCTATTTGAAGCAGGAACAATACTATTGTATTAGGCCAGATAGGTAAAGGCTAATATTTATAAAAACCTAAATATGCTATAACAAACGTTGAAAAAAAAAAAAGAAACTTCTAGTCTGAATTGGATCTAGATCTGGGGTGGGAACTCACATCCTCAGGTCCACCCAAGGTCAGTGTTCAGATATCCATGCTTCACACAGGTGGCAGAATCATAGCCCCTGTGCTGAAGCAGGAATCCTAAAAAGCTGACCTGTGGGTCGGCCTTTGAGGACTAGAGTTTCCCACCCCTGTCTAGATTAAAATTCCAATTGCAGATTTCAGAGCATCATGGTTTGAACATTTTAATTTTTTACATAGTCACAGAGACTCTGCTTATGAACCATTGAGGGGAGGCAATACTGTTAGGTACATATCATCTCTTTTCTCCTCCTCCCCCCCCTGCAGCCTACATTAGGAACGATCCTAAAATAGCTTGTTAATGACACTTGTTCTACTAATTGTGCTAAAGAGCACCCGGGACAGGTCCATGGAATTGTTTTGGGGGGGGGGGGGGGTGGTGATTAGCTTCTGTATTTAAAATATAAAAGGGGGGGGGGGGTGTAAAGTTGTAACATGGAAATGAAAGCCTCTTGTTTCCCCTTCCTCTGGACCATTGTAAATATCTTCCCCCAGTTAGAATGTATGACTACTTATGCTTGCTTGACTTTATACTGTAGTTATATTTTGCTTTTTATTAGTTGTAATCTCTCTGGTCGAGGGATTTATTTCCTATATCCTGGCTTGTTGCGCTCATTGTAATATATATTTCCGTACTGTATTGCTCTTTGTAAGCACTTAGTACCACTGTGGCGCTATATATATATATATATTATATAATATATATATATATATACTAAAACAAAATGAAACATCCGTTGGGCCACTGTAAACACAAAAAATACGCTGATGCTTGTCCCATATGCCATATACACAGATAGATTTTACCAGATTGGGAGCCGGGAAAAAATGAGACGCACACAGCCAAGGAAATCCAGAAGAACTGTATCAATAGCATGCAGCGACATCCAACGTTTCGGTCATCAAGAGTGACTTTCCCAGGGCGTGCGACGTCCCTGAGGAAGGTCACTCTTTGATGACCGAACTTGATTTGGTGCCATGCTTATTGATTACAGTTCTTCCTGGATTTCCTTGGCTGTTTGCGTCTCGTTTTTTCCCGCTCCCCATCTGTAAATCTATCGGTCGATATTATTATATAAAGATATGATACTGGCTTTCCAGAGTACACTCACCGTCCATTCACAAGCCAGTCCCGAGCCCACAGCTACAGTGGCTATGTTTCAGTCATTTTTGGAGAACCGGTTGTTCCACTAGTAAAATAGATGGTCATGGGATTCTGTTCTCTTTTTCCTCAACACAGCGGTGTGCTTGTCATCGATCCGGCCGCCTTCTCAACATTTAATTGAAATGGGATTAATAGCCTATTTTCCTGTGCAGAGCTCCAGTTGAAGTAGGAAGGAGGCCACCATCCACCACCGCACACATAGCCGGCTACATGGGTCAACGTTTCCATAGTCCAAGTGATTTTCTATCTGCAGCATTTGTGTGGGCTTCCATGTTTATCACTTAAACTTTCTATGACCTCTCAACAGTAATTACTGTATAATTTTGCCCTGTGTTTAACCCATGTAATTTGTATACTCTGACCTACTCTCCAGTATGACCACAAACATGCCCTCTTGAATCGTTCCACGCGGCATCTTGATACAATGAGTACCCCCATATATAGCCATCTATGACCCACTGCCCGTTGATTCTGGAGCAACTCCGTGGTTTGCTCCTCCCATCTCTGACATGTTTGAAACGTTTTTGTCGCTTTGTGCCAGCACGTCCATCACCTTTATCCTTTTGCATGTTACATCAGGGGTGCGTCACTCCGTCCCCTCCACCCCCCCAACATGTCATGTGTAAGGGTATCCCAGCTCAGCACAGCGTCACTCAATTGAGCCAAAACCTGTGCTGAACTGGGACTGATTGAGCCCCTGTGCTGAAGCAGGGATATCCTGAACACCTGACCTGTTTGAGGGGGGTTGTGAGGACTGTAATTGATCCCCCAGTGCTCAGTCCTTGCTACATTGAGATCTTTGGTTGTTTACCATTCTATATGATTGCTCTTCTAGACCTTGCAAACATTATGTACATTACATCTCCTGTTTGAGCACTAATGCTTTACAGCCCTATGTTTCTTGATAGTTTTCTATTTATTCCTCCATTTGTTCACTTTCTTAGGGAGGGTGGAGCCCAACTTCTGAGGAATTAATCGCCCGCTTGTCCCCTTATTAAGTCCTGAACGTTAAGATATTTTAAAGCAATTTCTAGAGATTAGTCTAAAAAAACTTTATAAACGCAGACCAGTGGGGTTTTATTCTGGGCGGGACCAGGCTGCCGGAGGGGGAGAACAAGCGGGGCTGGTGTCCAATACCTCACTGGCAGGGGTAGCCCGGCCATCGCTGCTGCAATTTCCCTTCCTTCTTCCTCCCCGACTCATTGCCAAGCTCTGCTTGCAGACGGCTGTGAAGCCCCGCTTCTCAACTGCCTGCAGGACCTTTCCCTCTCTCTGGTTCCACAACCGCCCATCTTCCCCTGCCGTCGCACTATGGGGCGTCTCTGACGCCTCACGCCAGAAGGAAAGCTGCCCACTTCTTGCTCCCGTGCACTGATGTCAGAGAGCACCGTCATAACGCTGGCAGTTGAGGCTGGGTGGCATGGGACAGAGAGAGTAACGGTCCTTCAGGCATCTGATCGACAGGGCCCGGCCACAGACAGCAGCAGGGCCTGGGTCAAGGTCCGGGGGGAATTTGCAGCGCTGGCATCCTCCCTCCCCCCCTCAGTGAACCCCTGGCCTACTCCGGGCCCGGCCTGACCGCAGAGTAGCTGTATTTTTATATGTATTGGGGGGCTTGGGGGAAGTCGTATATGTTTGGCGGGCTGGGGGAATGTTATATTGTATTTTTGGGCTTGGGGGAGATTTTAAATGTATTTGGAGAGCCTTGGGGAAATTTAAAGGGGGTAGTGGGGCTTGGGGGAATTTGTATATGTTTGAGGGCTTGTTGGGGTATTTTATATGTCTTTGGGGGGCATTTTTTTATCTAGTTTGGGTTTTTTTATATGTAGTTGTGGGAGGTTGTTTTTATCTGCGTGTATTGTATATGTTCTCTTTATATATTATATTATGGGTTTGGTGTGTGTGTGTATCTATTATATATCTATAATATATCTATTATATATATATATATATCTTATAGTATATATATATATATATATATATCGATATCTCTATATATTATATATATCTTATACATATTAGTGAAAGCACTGATATGTTTGGCCTGCCTGCATGCCTGCCTGGATTGTCCGGTGATCCCTAGGGGACATCTCATTGGTCCCTTGGCCCGCCCCCGCACACCTCTCATTGGCCTGGGCGGAGTGCGGGCCAAAGTACACACAGGTGACACACACACACACAGGGACCCACACACACGTGGACACACACACACCACTACACACACACACACACACACAACACACACACACACACCACAGTTACACACACACACACACACACACAGGGACAACCCCCAACAACACAGGGACACACACACACAGACACACCCACACACACCACAGGGACACACACACACACAGGGCAACACCCACACACCACAGTGACACACAGCAACAGCCCAGACACACAAACACAGACACACAACGTACACAACAACACACACACGTGACACAACTGAAACAGAATACTTACACCACACGTACACACACACGTACACACGACACACACACACACACACACACACACACACAAACCCACACTTACACACACAAGGCTCACATTGTTCAGCAGCACCCGCTCGCACCTCCTCCTCATCCCCTTGGTCTCCCTCCCTCGCTTTCACACCACAACCGACCCCCCCCTCCCCCAGCGCCGCTACAGTCATCGTTACACACCCACACACTATTATAGCCGCTTCATCGCCCCCCTGCCCCCCCCCCCACCCCATGTCAGCGGCCGGTGCGAAGACCCCCCCTCTATATCTCCCACCCCTCTCCCCCCCCCCCACACATATACATGCCCCCCACCACCCTCCCCGTCTGGGGAACACGCAGTTGGCCAGGCATGCTTGCCTCTGCCGCGTCCGAGTTCCCAAGATGGTGTCCTCCGCGGAGACAAAGCGGGGGAGCGGCCACAACACGCTGCCTCCCTCCTCAGAGCCACGTTGGACCTGCCGGATGGTTGAGTGAGCGGCCTTCACCTCCCTCACACCCCCCCTTCACCCTCCCCCTCCACCCCCCCTCCCTCCAGTGTCAGTGTCTCCCCGATACCCCCCCCCCCCGCGGCGCGCTACAGTTCAGCGGGGAGCGCGCGAGCGCCCGGTACACAGCGGAGAGCTGCCACAACACTCTTCCCCTCCCTCCTCATATCCAACGTGGGACCTTCGACGGTTGAGTGAGCGGCCTTCACCTCCCCTCACCCACACCCACCAACCATCACCCCCATCACCTCCCTCGACCCACCCCCTTTCCTTCACGCTCCCTCACTAACCGTCCCTTCTCCCTTCCACCCCTTCACCTCCCCCAATTTCCTCCCCCCCCCCCCCCCCCCCCCTTCACCTCCCCTCCACCCCCCCCTTCACCACCTCCCCTCCACCCCCCCCCTTCACACTCCCGTCCACCCCCCCCAGTCCCCCGTCCACCCCCCCCCCCCTTCACCTCCTTCCACCCCCCCCTTCACCTCCCTTTACCCGTTCTACCTCTACCCTTCTACCCCCGGCCTTCAACCTCCCTTCCACTCCCCCCCCTTCACCCCCCCTCCACCCCCCCCACCTTCACACTCCCTCCCTCCCCCTCCACCCCCCTTCCCACCGCTCCCCTCCCTTCCCGACCACCGCCCCCCCCCCTTCCCAACCGCCTCCCCCCCCTTTCCCAACTCCGCCTCCCCCCCCTTCCCACCGCCGTCCCCCCCCGCCTTCCCACCGCCTCCCTCCACCTTCCCACCGAGGCCTCCCCCCCCGTTCCCACTCCCACACGGCCCCCCCCTTCCCACCGCCTCCCCCCTTCCCCCCTTCCCCCCCTTCCCACCGGGTCCATTCCCCCCCATTTCCCCCCCCATTCCCAACCCGCCTCCCAGCCCCCCTTCCCACCGCCTTCCCCCCCCCCCCCCCTTCCTTCCCACCTCCTCCCCCCGACCCCTTCCCGCCTCCTCCCCCCTTCCACTCTGCCTATCCCCCGCCTTCCGCGCCCAGCGCCTCCCGCCCCTTCACAGGAACCGATGGGTCCTCCCCCCCTTCCCACCACGGCCCTGGACGTCGATCCTCCCCGGCGCCCGCCCTTCCCACCGGTCCTCCCCCCCTGCCCCTTATTCTTCCCCTCGCGCGCCTCCAGTTCCCTCTCCGCGTGCCTCCCACTCCCCCCATTCCGGCAACCTGGCCCTTGTTCCCACCGTCTCCCAGTTCCCACACGCTACCGTGTATTGCCCCCTTCCCCGCCCGTGTCCCCCACGACCCCCCACCTGTAGTCCCGTCCCCACCGCAGTGTTCCCAGCTGGTTCCCGGCCTGCTCCCTCCCCCCCGCCCCTTCGCCACCCCGTCGTCCGACCCGCGGCACCCCACCTTCCATTCCGGCGACGCGGGACGAGGGCAGTTCCTGTAGGTGGTTGCCTCCCACTGTTGCAGGGGTGTGGGGCGCACCTTCCGTTCCCCCGTCACTCCCCCCCCCCCGCCTTTGCCCACCTGGCCTTTTCCCCACGCTCCGCTCCTCTGTCCTCCAGGCCGGTGCTCCCCCTTTCCCTCTCCCCGGTCTCCCGCCCCTTCCCACCGCCCCCATTCGGGTCCCCCGCCCTTTCCCCCACCTCTCTACCCCCAGTTTCCACCACCTTTTGGGGATGATGTCCCACCCCTTCCCACCCACCTCCACCCTCCCCCCTTTGAGAGGCGGCACCGTCCACCCTCGTCCACCTCCCCCCCTTCCCACCACCTCCCCCCCTCAGTCCCCCTCCACCACCTTCCCCCTTCCCACCACTTCCCCCCCTCCTCCCCTTCCCACCACCTTCCCCCTCGTTCCCCTCCTCCTCCCCCTGGTCCACCAATCCCCCCTTCTCTCTCTCTCCTTTTTCTTTTTCCACCACCTTCCCCCTCCCTCCTTCCTTCCCACCACCTCCCCCCTTCCCACCACCATCCCCCCCTTCCTCTCTCTCACCCTTTCCCCCAACCCTCGGAGGCCCCCCCTACCCCGCCACCACCCCCGCCTTCTAATGCTTCCCCCCACCCTTCTCCCCCTCTGCCACGCACCTTCCCCCCTCCTCCCCCTTCGATCTCCACCAACTTCTCCCGCTCCCCCCCCCCCTCTCCTTCCCCCCCCGCTCCCCTTCCCCCCCGCTCCCCTCCCCATCCCCCACTACCGCATCCCCTTCACCCCCCCTCCGCTCCTTCACCCCTTACTCCACCCCCCCCTCTCCGCTCCGTCTTTCCCTATTCTCCCTCCTCCCTCCACCACCTCTTTTTTTCCCCTTCGCCCATCCCACCCCCCTCACCACCTTTTCCACCCTCCGCTAACCCTTCCCCCCCGCCTCTAGACCCGTTCCCTTCCCCCCTCCTCACCCGTCCCCCCATCCCTCTAACCCCTTCCGCCCCCCTGCCTCTAACCCTTCCCCCCTCCTCTATAAACCCTCCCCGCCTCCCTCTTATCACCCGTCACCCTCCCTCCTCTAACCCTTCCCCCCCTCCTCTAACCCTTCCCCCCCCCTCCTCTAAACCCTTTCCCGCCGCCCCCCTCCGTCTATACCCTCCCCCCCTCCTCTAACCCTTCCCCCCCCCTCCTCTAAACCCTCCCCCCCTCCTCCCCCCCTTTGCCCCCCCTCCTCCACCCCTTGGCCCTCTCTCCTCCACCCCTTGCCCCCTCCTCCACCCCTTGCCCCCCTCCTCCACCCCCTCCCTCCCCTTCCCGCCGTCCCTTCGCCTTGAATGCCCCCCGCTTACCATACCGCCCTCCCTCACCCCGACCCCGCCTCGGCCTTTCACGATTTTCCCCGCTCCTACTACTACTCCGGCCGCCTCTGCCTTCCACCTGCAGGCCCCCCCCACGCGCTCACAGGCCGCTGCCGCCTCAACAGACACCTGCACACTCGACACATCTGCCGGCCACAACACCTGCTGCCTCCCGCTGCCTCCACCCCCCTACGCACCGACATCCTGACTGAGCCCACCGCCTCACCCCTAGCAGGACCCCCCCACTCACAGACAGCAACTGCACGAACCCATTGCCAGCCTCCCGTCCCTTACACCCCTTGCAGGACCCCCACTCACAACATGCACGTGCAACATTACCCCCGCGCCACCCAGCCGCCTCACTCCCTAGCAGGACCCCCCACTCGCAACATCACTCACAACCCACGGCTCCACCCCCGCCGCCATCAAACACCCTATCAGGACAACCACGACTTCAGATTTTTTACATCACTTATGGCACCAAAATATATCAGTTGTACTGTGGTTTGGTATCAATAAACCATTTTTTATCAACATCGTATTGACATTTTCTTTCCAGTCTTTCTTGGTCAATATTACTATCCCACCTTTACACCAAACTAGTCCCTCTATTGTTCCACGATTTATAATAATACTACCTATTTAACGCTTTACCAAGTCCCCGGGCATCGCCGGTCTCTCAGCTAGTAGTCTATATATATATATATATTCTACACATTATGTGTGTGTATATATATATATATATATATCTGATCTATATATATATATATATATATATATATATATATATATATATTTTATGTAGGTCATGTATTGTATGTCATTCGTTGGCGTGTGTATGGATCAGCTTTAGTATTCTCTTGTCGTGTTAACACATCTATGCAGCTTGAAATTGGTGTGTTTTTAACCATCACCATTTGACCCTGAATTTAACTCCCTACGTAGGAAAGCATTGTGTGCGGGACATACACTTGGCCGATGGGTCCCATTCGGGATTTGTTTTGAGCTGCAACTTTTAACTGCTGGCGGACTCGTGCGCGGTGGTAATATTTCGGGGTGACCCATCTCTTGTTTGCGAGCATTTATTGTGATTCCTGTGGTCTAGTAAAAAGCTTCCGACGACTTCACCGATCGACATAGGGATCAATCTATGGATTGAGAAACAAGGTACTACTTCTGTACTCCGTACAACCCACACATTTGATAACCATTCCCAGTTTGTCTCTGGGACATGGGGCCCTAGTGATTGGAGGGCACAACCGAGCGTTGATGGCCGAGAATTAGAACACTCTTTGAGGCGTTGAGTGTTTGAGGATTTGAGGATACATCCTTTATTAACCCCAGCCAGTGTAATTGCAATCACACAATTCAAATAGGATAACACAAGATCATTTAAGTCCATTTTTTTATTTCTTATTCTATACCAGTACATTGGTTTTTTTCTTGGCCTTAACCATAGTTCAGTGGATTATGTGTTTTCTGAATTTTTATTATTACATTTGGTATTGATACACGATGCCATGTGTCCGTGTGCGTGTGCGTGTCGTGTGTAACAAGAAACCTCCACCTATTGCATATAGCAATTAAAAGATCACTTGTGCGCACATACATTTCTAACCGTAGGTCTGCTAACTCGGCCTTTACCATTATCCTGCCCCACAGCATATAGTGGTCCCATTGCAGAGGCAAGGGATTCTGGGAACTGACAGTCAAAGTAGCACACAACATGTTCACTTTTTTCTGAAAAACATTGTTTTTTTTTCAACAAAAATTTTTATGTGGGACATGAAAACACATTTATCTACCAACCCTATAAAGCATTTACAGGGATAATCCCGTGCCCAAAATTTTGAATTTTTAAAAGTCGAACGGTACAGGGGTAGCTTATATATTACTAGGGGAAAACAAAACGAAAGAATAAAAATGACCAGCAAACTAGACGGACAAGACGACCGGGGGGAGTGGGAGTTGGTAGGGGAAGGCCAAGCGAAGAGCGTCTCCTGCTTGTGATCTACTACCACCGGTTTCGTGTCTGTTTTGCAAGGTGTCTCTCCTTGCCGTCTCACTGTCTTGTCTACGTCTGCCCTAACCAGTGCTCATGATCTGTCAATCTGTGCTGTGCCGCATCCCCTAGGGAGTAACGCATCTCTTGTTATCACAGTGAATATTGATGGCATTCACACCTGGGGTGTCTGATTGTCTAGCCAAGGGGCCAGTGAGTTGTGAGAAACTTTGTGCCTGTGGTCATTGACCAATACTCGCAATTGCTCATCGGCAACATACCAAATATGTCTTTTCGAATTTTCATGTATGTGTGGGTAAGTCTGGTTGTTTTCCCACAATGCCGCTAGTTCGCACTTGTGCTGTTGCAAAATGTGCATCGGTTTTTTGTGCAGGGTCTCTTAAGCCCCGCCCTGCGCCTGCCAGCAGGAAGCGCCAAGGGTCCAAGGGGAACCGTTGCGTTCCGAGAATTCTCTCGACAGCCAATCTTTGGATTCCTCCATAAAAGCCCACTTTGGTGTCAACCGCCGGCAACATGTGCAAACAAGTCTGCAGGTCCCAGCATTGGTTTTGGGGCACAAGTGGGGGTAATCTTTTAACAAACTTTGCTAATATCGTATTGGGTGAGATACCACCGCTTAGGGAGGTTTATATGCGTTTCCCTTCAGGGTTGGCAAGATATCGAGCTTTTGGCGCTGGGCCACACTATTGAGCCCAGTGTTCGTATTCTAAGTGTCTCCCCTAGGTCAGTCTTCCAATCACGTCTGAAGTTTTTAATTTGGTGGTGTCTGTGGGTCTAGGAAGAACCAACACCCCTCTTAGAGATCGTAGAAGTTAAGTCCCGTAGTTGTCCGTACCTCTCGAAAACAGTGCTACAAAATTAGTCGCCAGGGCGGTTAATAGGATTTTGTTGTAAATAAAGTCGGCCCCCGCAAGTCTGGAGGTATCTAAAAATTGTGGATTGGTATACCCAGTTATAGTCAGATAAGTTGGTCAAAGGATTTAACGAATGGACTACCTTCCCAGATGTAAAACTTTGTGGAGGCCCTTCTTTTTCTTCCAGGCCCCCAGGTTCCCACTTGGGCATGCCCTGAACGAAATCAGGTTCCCTACAACGGGGTTCATGTCTGTGTGCTGGGTGTGTGAGAGCACATCTATACTGGTGGCTCCCCAAAACGCCAACGAGCTCTTCATTGCCGCCAGCGCACCCGCATAGATTTTTGGACCCTTTTTGGGAGCCAATTAAAATCCTGCAAGTCCACAGGGAGGCTACATTCTCTTTCTAGTTCCACCCCCACCGTCGGACTTCCGCGGCATGTGCCACTGTACTATTTGTGATAATGTGCCGCTTGAAGTAGCCATCAGGCAAGGTAACCCCAAGTCCTCCTCGTATTGTTGTGGGAATTAACGTACTAGCTTTGATTCGTGGCTTTTTATTACTCCAGCCACTTCCCACCTGAGGACGCGCAAACGGAGGAGGTCAGCCCCGGCCACCTGCAACCGGGAGGTCTGAAAGAGGTACAGGGGATTCTGGGAAGGAGGTTCACTTAAGGCTTGGTCCTGCCGATCCCAGGAAATTGCATAGCCCCGACCATAGCCTGAGTCCTCCATCAGATTCCTTATCAGTCGTGGGATAATTGGCTTTGTAGAGGTGCGTCTATTTTCTTTGGTAATATTTACCCCTAGGTATTTATAGAGGAGGCTTGCCATTTGAAGTTAAAATTTAGTTCTATCAGTTTTGCTGTGACCTTTGCAGGTTAATTTGTGCTTCTGACCTTAGTTTGATTAATTTGAACCCCGAGTCTGTAAGCTAAAGACGTTCGGCAGAGAGGTAGGGGCCTTTGACAGCATTAAAATAATGTCTCAGCATACAGCCACTTTATGTGACGGTCTTGAATTTGGATCTGCTTTATATCTGGGTTATTAACGGATATGTGCCATCAAGGGCTCAATGCTAGTGCGAATAATAATGGGGACAGGGCACCGCTGCCTGGTCCGCTCCGTATCAGGAATTCACTCCGAGGGAAGCCCTGGTGCCTTGATCTTCGCCCTTGGTTCATATACAGAGTCGAG